>PVIR01038309.1:0-14276 GCA_004026965.1 Petromus typicus
GGCCTGCTCCTCAGGCTGCTGCTCACCTACCCATTCGGGGGCTTGCTGCTTTTGTGACTGTGCTGTGCGGCTTGGACATTTTGTGTGCAGGACGCCTCGTCGTCGTCATTACAGGGGGTGCACTACATCTGGAACCTGCACGTTTTTGAAGTCGCAGACTCACTTGTGGTTGGGTTTGAACACGTCTCCAACTCTTCCCAGGGTTTCTCTCACTTAGAGATGGCCTCAACGACTCAGAAAAGACATCAACATCCGCACTTGTCTTGGGCACATTATTAGAATCCTACTCTTAAAATCAGTGAGAGCTTGAAACAAAATATTCTTTATGGTTTATCAGTATTTTATAATTACAATTTTCTCTTTTGTGTAAAACACGGATTTCTACACCTGGTCTATTTAGGTTATTAAAAGCCCAGCACAATGGCAGAGACCTGGCTGGGCTTTGGTTACTTCTGTTCCTGCACACGGCTTCTTATGCCCTGACTCGGGCACCTGGGGAACCTCTGAAGCGAGAAACACAACTGCCATCACAAGGGACCCGCTGGGGCCTGGTTGTAGAGGCTGCGGTGCTCTGCTTTTCCTTCTTTCTTTCCTTTTTCTTGAGTTTGATCATTCTAATTACTAAAAATAATTCCCAGTTTGACAAAGAAGAGAGTTCTAAGATCATCACAGGGGTGGATTAGCTGGACCGAGGCTCTGACAACACAGAGGTTTCTCGTAAGAGAAGGAAAAGTTGGGAGTGCTGGCATATTTACCCAGGGCCTCAACACTGCTACACATGTGCAGCAACGTTGAGCTCCAACTTGAAGCGCTCAGAGAGACATTTTATAAAGAAATGTCTTATACCAAAACAAAAGGCATCCTGAAAAGCTTTGCAGAGTTCTCTACCAGCACAAACGACAGTCTGTTGACCTGTATAAACTTGCCTGCAAGTTGCTCTTGAAATCCATACAGCGCATTTGTGAGACAGCTTCCCTTAGCCGGGCTTAATGGAGCAAAACCACCGACTGCCCCCTAGTGGCTGTGCTGAGCTCAGCCTTCTGTCCCCAGCTGGCCCGTCACCACCAGTAAGAGCTAAGTTAGCCCTGGAGGTCCAAGTTTAGCAGAAAGACGCCATAGCAACTCCCAAAGAGCCCTTCGACTGGGTTTTTTGGTGTTGGCTACTATGAGTGTGTGTGTGTGTGTGTGTGTGTGTGTGTGTGTGTGTGTGTTTCAGAAACAGTACTTGAAGATTGGGGAATTAAATGTCTCTGGGAAAAACTGGTGTTTAAGGTTCTCAGTGTTTTAGCCCAGCTGTTTTTTACTTTTCAGAATGTGAATATACTTTGGGGCTCTTAAAATTTATCCATGGTGATTGGGAGAAAAAAAAAGGCGGGGACTCAATGCTTCTTCCCTAATTGCCCTATGTCTAGTTACAAATACTTACACAGTCCAATTTTCCTGCTTTTGTTTTCCTTTGCAGCGGCAAAACAATCCGACTTAATATGGGAGGAAGAAAGAAACCTGTACTCTGAATTTTTATGTTGGGAATACAGCAAGACAGAGTGACCTGGGCTAGCCTGTTTCTCCAGAGCTAAACGAAAGAAAAACGGAGAGTTTGGTTCCTGGTAAGAGGGCTGGTCTACCTGGGGTGGGGGAGGGAGGGGTGACGGCCGCATCTCAGTTAGGTCACACACTAAAGGAACCAGGAAGTAGAGGGAAATTATTGCAGTCTGAAAGGAGCTCAGGATGTCAAAGGCGACGGCCTCTGCAGGTTGGTTACTCATTAGCAAAAAGGACAGAGTGGTAGGCAGGACTAGGACGGGGAGCAGCGGGAAGTGGGGAGACCTGCCGGCGCAGGCCAGGCGGAACGTCACCTGGGTGAGTGTCTTTTTTTGCTCACCTTTCCTTGGGATACAGAGCAAAGAGGCTGTTTTCTCATCTGAGTAAACCTGCCCCTTTGTAAACTTCTTGTTGTTGTGGGATTCCCAAGCAGACAGCAGGAGCCGCATCTTCCCACTGCGTAGCTGCCCTGTGCGCAGCGCTTTCTGCTCGGGGGCAGCAGCTGAGCCGTGGACAGCAGGCCGGTGTGTGTACAGGGGAGCTTTCGCGTGCGGGTCTGTGGACGGCATCTTGTCCGAAGCATGGTGAACCGGACCTGACTTCCACGCGCCTGGCCCTGGAAGAGAAAGTAACCCTGCGGCGACTGGCCGGGCCACCATGGGTAGTGTCTGTCCGAGGCTCTGGGCGTACGTGCGGCCCTTTCTACCCTGTTTGTCCCAGGATGCCGACAGCTCGGTAGTGATTGAGAACCCAGGGGCCCGCTCCGCCCCTGAACCTCCGCTGTCACCGAAGCCCAGGCTGGAGAGAGGCCGTGGCCAGTATTTTGTCGCTCTGTTTGATTACCAAGCTCGGACCGCAGAGGACCTGAGCTTCCGCGCCGGAGACAGACTTCAAGTCCTGGACACGTCCCATGAGGGCTGGTGGTGGGCCAGACACTTGGAGCGGAGGGAAGCCGGCTCCGGGCAGCAGCTGCAGGGCTATATTCCTTCCAACTACGTGGCGGAGGACAGGAGTCTGCAGGCAGAGCCGTGAGTAGCGCGGGCGCAATCGAGTCACTATCTCTCCCGGGGTGGGTAAGGAATTTTCCTTCCTGCTGTGGCTCCAATTGCCAGGTGCTTAGAAATCAGGTGCAAGTACTGTAAGAACCCACTGACTGAAGCACACCTTTCCTACCTGTCCGGAGGAGTGAGGGTGACACTGCCGGTCACCATGCTGAAATGGCCCTGGTTGGGGACCTGGTTGGGGACCGCACACCCGCAGGCCCCTGTGCGCCGTCAGCCGCACAGCGAGGCGGTGTTTTGTACTGTCTCTTCTTCCGCTGTAAAATAACGCACGCCTCACTTTTTGAGAAGAATTGTATTTCATAGGACTTCTCCTAGATATGCTTTCAGATCTAAAGCACAGTTCTTTCCTGTGCTTGTGTTGTTTTGATTTTTGTTTTAACTTGAAGGCATTTCACGGCGGCACATCAGCGCTAGCTCCTGTTTCTCTGACCGCTTGCCTTCTGACAGCACACACGGGCTCGCGACACAGGTGCCAGCATCTGGGTTGCACTCATTTTGCTAAGAAAAGTGTGACAGAGACACTTTTCACTGAATTCCTAGAACTTGAATTATGCTGCCCAATTTATGATAATTTTGCTTCTGAGGATTAAACTCTGGCCAGGCAAGGGTTTCTTTTCTGGTTGTTATTAGCGTGCCCCCAGTACGTAATGACTGCGTTGCCTGTGGGGAGTTGGCACGAGTGTGCGACCTATCTTAATTCTTTTTTCATCCCCTCCTTTCCCTGTCTCTGGTCCTCTTCCCTTTTGCAAAAGATCTATGTCCCCATTGACTCTCTTCTGTTTTGCTCTTTATTTATATCTTGGGTTTCTTACCCAAGAAAAGCCAGGTGACATTGAAGCTTGTGTGTCTGGTTTATTTCACTTAACATTATGGTCTCAAGGTACATCCCTTTCCTACAAATGACACATTTATTATTCTTTATAGCACAGCAGTATTCCATTGTGCGTGAAGGCCAGTTTCTTGTCCATCCCTTGTTTGATGGACACAGCGGCCTCTTCCAAGACCGCTGTTGTGAATTGTGCTGCTATAAACATGGCTGTGCTCGTGCTGCAGTCATATGATGTCTGTAACTCTTTGGGGTTGATACCTAGAAGGGGAATGGCTAAGTCAACTGGAACATCTAGTTTCAGTTTTCTGAGGATTCTCCTCAGTGGTTTCCATAGTGGTTGTACGAGGTTACATTTCCATCAAAGGGCAGAAGTTTTCCTTTGTCCTATAGCCCCGTCCGCATTTATTATAATTTGATTTCTTGATGAGGGCCTACAAATATTAATCTAGGGACTTATTTTATGCTGTACTATAAATAAATTGAAATTTAGACTTCTGTTAGATGGAAATATTGAGTTTTCATTTGAAATCACTTTTGTAAACATTGATTGTTTTTTTTTTAGACAAGGTCTCACTTTGTAGTTCAGATTGGCTCTGAACTCACTGTGTAGCCCAGGCCAGCCTCAAACTCACAGCAACCCTCCTGCCTCTGCTTCCTGAGTGCTAGGATTATAGGTGTGAGCCACCATGCCCAGCATTGTGGTGTGTGGTACTGATTGCTCATGGGTGTGAATCACCACTCCCAGGATTATGGTATTTGGTTACCAGGGATCAAACTTGGGACCTTGTGCTTGCCAGGCAGGTGCTGGAACCACTGAGCTAAATTCCTGGCCCCATTGTGAACACTGATTTTTGTGATACTCTGTAGGAATTCTTTCTTCTCAGTAATCAGATGTGTATATGTTTTTATTACTACCTGATTTCTAATGTATAACATTCAGGATATTTTTGTTGAAAGTTACATATGTATGACTAGAACAAATACTATAATGTTAGTATTTAGTGCCTTGAATTCATAGTGTACTAGATTTAAATATATTCCCTTCATTGAATTAAGGGCCTCCATTTCCTCCTCTGTGAGGTCTCTGGGGTTGCCTAGACCTCTGGATTTCCTGATTATCTCGGAACACAAAGTTATATTTCCTAAGGAATCATTCAGCTACATGAATCCTTGCGATCTGTAAATGCTGAAGAAGGTGAATGGATGGAGGGAGACGAGTGATCCGCAGCTGTCCTGTCCTGGGTGACCACGGTGTCTAACTCAGATTGTCTTTGCTGATAGTCACACACGAAGCCTGCTACCTTCCGTGGCTAGTTTTCATCTCTGGGGGCCTCTGTAACTGAGAATTAGTCTCCTCTGCGTGGACCTCCTGAACTTTCGTGTCAGAGTGGTTCTTGGCCGGGTTTCCACCCACTGCTCCCTGCCTGACCTCTTCCGCGAGCTTCCCCGGGGATCTCGACACCTACGGGAATCAGAACGCGGGACAGGATGCTGTCCCTCTGCCTGTGGCCAGAGCAGGCTTCTTGTTTCCTTCTAGGTGAACATGGAGGCTTTGCTTGGGAGCCTCAGTACCTTCTATATGTTCTTGAATTCCTTTAATGCTTTTAGGGCAAGTAGCTGTGGCCTCTAGAATTCCACTCCATTGCAAAGAGAATTGATTTTTCACTCACCAGTTATCAGGGCAAGGGTGGTGCAGGCCTCCGCCCAGGGCTTCACCACCTGAGGAATCTCGCCAAAGCTTCTCTTCGTATCTTTACCTTAACTATTTTTTAAGGCTTATATATACTTCATTGGTTTATTTGGCTCCATACACAGAATTAAGGGAAGATTACTGTGTGCAGAGAATAAGGCCAGATCACTTTATACGTTCACACACACAAGAGGAACAAGTGGAGGGGAACCAGTGGAAGCTGAGTTGTCTAATTTAGAATCAGACTACTTCATGTAGTGTGCAAAGATGTTTCTCTGTTTACGTCTTTATCCTTGACCTGACTTAGTAAGAACAGCACAAGTTCTTGTGCAAGGTGTTGGCTAGCTTCCTCACCACGGAGAGGCAGTATATACTGGGCACCAAGTGGATGGAGAAGGAGAAGTTTAACTGGCCCGATCCAGGATTCGGCATGTGACAGTTGCCTGGTTCCTAGGCAGAAGGGCCCGGGGAAGCAGAGAAGCTTAGTTCATGGCAGGCTGGAAGCGAAGCGAGGCAACAGCGCCGGAGGGAAGGGGCGGGGTCTTCTGCTGTCCCAAGACCAGGCTTCCACCACCCACCTGTGTGCCAGGATTGCCAGGCACATGGAATCATTAGTACAGGACAAATCAATTAAAAGTTTTAACTTATAGTGGGCTCACTTTATTTTAGTAGTTGGAAGTAGAGAAGTAGATTAAAAAAAAAAAAAAACTACACTACTGTTAAACCAATTTACTTATGATTCTTATTTTTTCCCTTAGAAACTCTTTAACTTTTCTGAATATTTTATAATAAGGGATATAATAATCCAGTTCTTAAAGAACTTTGTCTCTGTAAAGAATCATTCTATTTACCTTATCCTCAATTTGAATTTATTCCTAGATCCTTTTTAGATGGATACTTTGGTTTAATATCTTCAACATAAAAACCTTTTAACGCCCCCATCATAGAATCTTATTATTTAGCATTCTCTTTAAATATATTATCCAGAGTTTCAAAAGATTTAGTAAAAATTCATCCAGAAAGCAAAGGCGTGGGAATTACATATAAATCCTGCAGCTAAGAAAAACAGCTTTAAATTCTATTGTTTTCCTTGCAAAAATGTCAAATTTTGTGATATACTAATAATAAGCAGTGTGACCAGTGATGGTATGATTTACGTATAGATTTATTTAGCTACTCTCTAGGTTAAGAAGTTGTTTGCCTAATCGTTTGGGTGTGCCTCAGGTGTTATCTGTGAACTTTTATGTCATGTTGAATGAGGGTCAGAGAGGTCATCGGTTCAGCTTCCTGGAGATAGGATTGGTAGGGAGGGAGTGAACATCGCCCCATGATCCAGCAGTGGATGATTATGGGTCCATGTCCTTGACGATGCAGGCCAAGGGTCTCCAGGGTAGCCAGTTTGACTGTTTTGCATGTGAAAGATTAAGTTATCCTTACGACAGTGAAATACATTCCCGCCATTCTGGTCTACCTTCTTTTTTTTTTTTTTTTAGGTTTTTTGAGACAGGGTCTCACTTTGTGGGCTGGCCCCGAGCTCAGCCTTAAACTCATCACAGCAATCCTCCTGCCTTTGCTTCCTGAGTGCTGGGATTACAGGCGTGAGCCACCATGCCTGGCACTGTGCTGTGTGGTACTGGTTGCTGCTGGGGTGAGTCTCCACGCCCAGTATTGTATGTGGTTACCAGGGAATCGAACCTGGGTCCTTGCACTTGCAAGACAGGCGCCGGAACCGCTGAGCTAACTCCCCGCCCCATTCCCGCAATTCTGACTCCAGAAGCTTTTCACAGACGTCAATTAAAGATTCATTAAAAATAATCCAGGCCAGAAGTATAGCTCAGTGATAGAGCACTCACCTGTTAGTTCCACCCACAACACTGCAGGAAAAGTTCTAATCACTAGAATAGCTTCTGAGTTTTATTCTTTTATTGAGCTCCATATCTGTCTGTGTCATGTTCTTGTGTAGGTTCTTCTGCGAGTCTTTTATACCAGCCTGGCATGGTACTAGGTGAATGACTCAGCAAAGAGAGAATCTATCATTGCTTTGTTGCATGCACAGCTGCAATTTGTCAAGAGCTCTGCCCTGAAAGATGAGCTATGAAGGCTAAGATGTTTCCCCAGTCTTGAGGATGACAATCATTGCCATTGTCTGAAGAAGCCAGCACGGGGAGACCAAGTGACCTTTGCTTGGAAAGATTCTTACATTACCATTTGGAATAGAGCGGTGCTTCCTTGTTGATGATTTGAATAGTGCAGATTTTAATAATTATCAGATGCAAGTCGAACACTGATTTCCTAGTAAAGTTCAGCCAGGATGTTGATTTTTTTTCTCAGCTGGTTTATGAAATCAATGTTTGACTCTTAACTTAATCAAAAATATAGAAATAAGGGGGTTTAAAATTAAAATTACTCATAGTGAAAAAAAAAAAAAAAAGAAAACGGCAGCTAACTATTCAGGAGCCAGTTTGACAAAATGGCTTTTATCTACTTTGTGAGATCATTGGAAAGTCACCTGTGGACACCTGTTCCTACACTTAGATTATTCTTCTCTTTGTGTCTGTTTTCAAGGGGTACGTCATGTACACATGTTGCAATGGAAACGATGTGCTTCCGTTTCGCCCTTAAGATAAAGCGTGGTTACATACTACAGTTCTAGAAGGAAGTAAAAGAAAGTGCATATAAATGTATGGATATAGGGCCGGGGAGTTAGCTCAGTGGTTCCAGCGCCTGTCTTGCAAGCGCAAGGACCCGGGTTCGATTCCCCGGTAACCACATAACAATACTGGGTGTGGAGACTCACACCCAGCAGCAACCAGTACCACACACCACAGTGCCGGGCGTGGTGGCTCACGCCTGTCATCCCAGCACTCGGGAGGCAGAGGCAGGAGGATTGTGATGTGAGTTTGAGGCTGAGCTCAGGGCCAGCCTGAACCACAAAGCGAGACCCTGTCTCAAAAAACCTAAAAAAAAAAAAAAAAAGTATGGATATAAAATACAGTTTAAGTATACACGTGAGAGTGTATCAGATCAAATATTTTGGTTAAGTTTAAGCTAAGGGTTTTAAGACCAATAGTTTAAATCAGCCAAAAGCATATTTAAATACTCTGAGGTTAAGTAGGAATGTCTATGATTAAATGACTGAACTACCTGTGGAATTATGAAGTATTTCACTCTCCTCATCTGCTGAACAATTTGTCATTATAGACTATTCACACTGATTAAAATAGCCCTATGACAACTACATTGCTGAAATGAAGTATGAAAAACTCTTAACCTATATTTATATCAACTTTCATGTATCACCACCGTGTTTATGTCAATAAAACTGTTCATCTTTATTTGTTATAAATCAATTGTTGTACAGACTGTCACTATTTTAAGGAGAATGATAACTAATTACTCAATGAAAATAAATGGTGTAAGAAAAAAGGCAGAGTCTCCAAAAGTGTGAGAAAATGCATTTCATTTAAATCACAGAACAAGAAAGGAAGAAAAATGTCAGCCAGAGAAATGAAGAGGAGCCAAGTGGAGAGTACTCTGACATCACAGATGAAGTGCAGCAGCAGTTTTAAATAATTAAGGGCCGCAGTTATTAGATACATCACAAAATATCTCTGAAAACCAATGAAATTACATTGGAGTTAGATATGGAAGTTACATACAGAGTCAATAAAGCAGAGGAATACCTATGAAACAGAATGAGCCAGTGAGACACAGAAGACGTAGAAGACAGGATTACAGTGAGCAACCAGGAAAGGAGAGATTTCTTTAAAATAGCAAGGGAATGTGAGAAATCGATCCAGCAGCTTCTAGATAATTTCAAGAAAAATAACAAGACTGATCAGAGGCAATGAAGAAACAAGATACTTCTGACAGTGTCTGCTGCTCAATTTCTGGTAGCCGATGGCTGTAGTCAATCGAACTCTCCTCTAATGAAAGGGTGGTGATGTGTGTTTTACTTAATAAATTACTACAAAATTGTGTGACATACAAAAATCCTTGTGAATTTCAGAGGTGTAATGTGGAATGAAAAAAGCTACATATGTTTCTATATTTATAAGGACTGCATCTGAGAAAACCTAATATATTGTCTGGGCATGTATATTGGTAAATTATATAATAATTATATTCTCATATATTAATTATATTCTAATTGAGCATATAATTCATGATCATTTCACAAAATTGTTTTCACTAAATTATCCTCTAATATTACTCACCTAACATAAATAAGGCATATGTAAAAGCTGATGGTCTTTGCAATTTTGAACTTGTTATCTACTCTGCGCTTTAAACCTACCTGAAAACACTTCCAGTGACAAGAATCCTCAGAAAACACTTCCAGTGACAAGAATCCTCACCCTGCAGATCACAGACTGCTATAGCTCCAGAGCTGCGCCTGAGAGAGCCTGAGGCTCTGAAATGGTATAGAAAACTTGTACGACATTTTTAGGCCAAAGATGAAAGGTGTTTATGATAGTCTAAAAGATATGATTAAAATGTATAAGAATCTGTACTCCAGAATTAGTATGGGGAAGTTCAAAGTTTGCTTCTTCCAGAAAATTGATTTATTTCCTTATAGTAGATACTACAAATGTCCTACGTATCACATTTCTTTTTAATATTAGCCCCCAGGATGTTCCTCACTTAAATGCTTTCTTGTAAGAACTACATTTGACTGTAGGTCTGGTTTGTTTCTACTTTCACTCTCTTTCCTCTTTAAAAATTACTTTAAAATTGCTATTGTCTTGAACACAGGAGGTGTCTAAAATTTATTTAAAAAATTTTTGTACCAGGAGATCAAACTCAGGAACTTATACTTATGAGGCAGGTGCCAGAACCACAGAGCTAAATTCCTGGCCTGTAACGAGTTTTAGTAGGTGTCTGTTATTGTAATCTTCTTTAGTGCCTAAATAATAATTATTAGTCTACACATGTTCACATTTGAAAACCTTAAACCATAAAGAAAAAAGGATTTTATATCTTAAACTACATGCTAATCAGAGATAACATTTTCAAAGTTTGTCTAGAGCATGCTGGGAGATTAACTCTAAACCACACCTGCCCTGTGGGACAGAACCACAATCAGTGGCCACAGCCTCACCTCACCTGTCTCCCGCTCCGCTTCCTGGCTTCTCCTGGCTGGGGCCGCCTCCCCTGCCTCTGACTTTGTTTCTTCCCTGCACATTTTTGTCCACAGGCAGACTCGACCCGAGGTTGCCGTCCCTTTTTCTGACTTCCATTTGTGCACGTGTGTGGGGTCTGCTCTGGTCGTCTTCGTATCTGAAGAGGGAGGCGGGGAGGTGCCTTCAGGGAGGTCTCTCATCACCCACCAGACTCAGCTGCATTAGGGGAGAAAGACAAGGTGTGGGGGGAAGACAGACAAAGGGCAGGAGGGCACAAAATGGCTAACGTGCAGGTTCAAAGGAGCATATTTACTTCTATTTTTCACTTCCCATTTAAGGTGGAGCACGATAACAATTAAGTCCACCTGCCTATGAATAAAGTCTGTTTGCCACTGACAAGAGCAGACGTGAGAAGGGCAGACGTGAAGACGGACTGGAAAATGACAAACAGATGTTCCAGTAACACTTCATCTTTTAAAGAGCAAACACTTGTGTTTTGTAAAATCTAGATTATCTACTTCAAAAGAATAAATTTAAACTGCTTAGTATGCAGTTTTTTGACAAATTATATTCTAATTTCTTGGTACAATTTAAATTTATGTGGCGATCGTATTCATCATAGGCGTTTGTGCCTGTACGTGGCACATGTGGGTTCCCCTTCCCTCCCTTCCACCTCCCCTCTCTCCTTGTTTACAAAAGCTTTGTTCCCATTTTTCCTTCTTTTCTCATTTTTCTCTTTCCTTCTTCCCATGCCCAGTTCCCATTTCCTTTTGAACAATTTCTTCTTACTTCGCCTCACCTGTTGTGCGGCGTGGTTCTTATTTTCTCTTCTGGCTTTTCACACCAGAGAGACAAACACTAAAGGTCTGAAGACGGGACAGAGGATTCTGCTTAAGAGAAGCACAAGCAAAAATCAAAGAAAAGAAGCCAGGGTTTAAGGAAAGCAAAAAAGAACTCACAGGGCGTTTGAGAAAATGTGATGAGCTGGACGAGCTGGCTGATAGCAGCTGCGGTTTGTATCAGAAAAGTCGAGACACACTTCTGACACTTGGTACAGAAAAGATAAAGTGCGCATTGGGTGAACTTCCTGATTTTATGCTGATATTATTTTAACTGTGTTTACAAATACTTTTGGAGCTTCACATGTGTGCAATGTGGCATTCATGTTACACTGTCACCACCTGCAACTTTTAAACTTATGCTTTATTACTGGGTCCAGTGTGAAGAAAGTATAATGCTAATCGTCATTATTCAAACTGAGTCAAAACCATTTCTTTCCCCATTTTTCCTTTGTACAAATCCTCCAGATCATCTGCTATACTTGGATGTTGCCAATTGCTCACAAAGTGAAACTCAGAAATGCGTAAACCTATTGGTCAGACTATGAAACTGAGTAAGTGACTTCCCGGGCCTGGTAATGAAATGACCCATACGATGGGCAAATTGAATTAAAGCAATTTGATAGTTCCATAGGAGTTTTTTATGTTTGCTAATGGGACATTGGCTGTGTGGGCAAGATGGGAGATATAGGACTCTGTAGGGAACCGGAATAAACGAGTAGCCTTGTTGGCACTGCTGTCATTCAGAAAGTTACAAAAAGGCATCGACATGGGCCAGGGATTTAGCTCAGAGGTTCTAGCGCCTGCCTTGCAAATGCAAGGTCTGAGTTTGATCCTGATAATCACATACCACAATGCCAGGTGTGATGACTCATGCCCAGCAGCAATCAGTATCACATACCATGGTGCTGGGCGTGGTAGCTAACACCTGTAGTCCCAGCACTATGAAGGCAGAGACAGCAGGATTGCTGAGAGTTCAAGGCCAGCCTGAACTATAAAAGCAAGACACTGTCTAAAAAAAAAGCATTTGATAGGTTCAGCTGGTCCTGACAACACTATAGAGCAAACTCAAACTCACAATATGTGCCATGTGCTGATTTCATAGTCCAAGGAATACTATGTTACTCAAAGCAACTGCAAGTTTTATTCTTCTGGCTTCTTCACAGTAGAATAGGAAATTGCTCTTTGAAGAGTTAGGGAATAAATAGTTAGACATGGATCAGAGAAAGTTTACATAAACTGCACATTTCCAAAGTTCAACACATACATGCTTTCCATTTGCAGTTAAGGAGACCGACATTTATCTTGTAAAGCTGTCTTTTTTTTAATAGACAAAATAAAATAATTTTTCTCTTTGGAGAAATCTGTCAATTTGACTTTGAAAGTAACTTCACAGAAGCTAATCTTCCTCAAATGCAAAGCAAGAACATCTCCTAGGAATCCTCCCAGTAGCTCTTGGAAGATAAGATATTTCAAAAAGCATGTGTTTAACATTTCTAACTTTATCATTGCACACTGACAGATCCCTGAGAACACTTGGTGGTTTAGTGATGTACAATAGGTATGATGAGGAAAAATGACCCTAACTTATTTTTTACAGCTTTTAGCTGTCCGTTTGTTATCTCTTAGCTACTTTTAGTTACCCTAGTTTTGCGTAACTGGGAGACGTTTAAATGATGAATGGCTTGGGGCTGGGGATTTAGCTCACTGGTGTTGTGCCTGCCTGGCAAGTGCAAGGTCCTGAGTTCAATTCCTAGTAGCAGAAAAACAAAACAAAACAAAAAACATGTCATAATGAACGGCTTGGTGGGAGCCATCAGAAAGTACATTTATCTGCTGAACCTGACCTAAATCAATGGCTCAGCCCAGTCTAGGAGCCTACCCCGCTGAGGCCAGCACTGCTGAGAGAGAACTCTCCTTGTGGTGAGGAAACAGCTCCTGTGATGAGGCTCTGACCAGGCAAAGAAGGAAATGTTGTCGTCCTGTCTTAAACTGCTTGTCTATTTTCAGCAAGAGCATCTGCGCTGACTTATAAAGGACCGCTCCTCAGCTGCCAGCTGCTGCTCGCTCCACATGCATTTCCTACCATGAAAAACTTAAGTCAAATCACATTTAATGGACTCACAGATAATGATGACCAAGAAAGAGAACAAATGGAGGGAGAGGAAAAAAAGATGGAGCTAGGAAAAGATGGAGGGGGATAAACAGGAACAGCGAGGAGGGGGAGGCGATATTTAAATTTCTATTACATGGGAAAGTGGCAGTTGTCAGTCACTGTGAGTGTTCCTTGTTGTAAATAGAATGTAGGAGCAGATGTTCAGCTGCTCACTATTTATTTGTGGGTACGGGAGTACTGCAACACAGAAACGTAGTGTCTGTTAGCTCGACCATCAGTGTAGAGAAAAAACTAGAGCAATGGAGATTAAGGGGAACATTTAATAGTAATTACTCCACTAAGGAGCCAATGAGTTGACAGTTTGACTTCACAGCATAGTTAAATGAATGATATAACAATATTACTTGTTTCTTCACTTTTGAATTAAGCTTTAGCTACATTGAATCCGAATGTTCTAACAATTTTGCGCTAATGCTTTGCTGGTCAAATATTATATCAGATTATAACTTTGAAAAACAATTTTCTGTTGTTGTTATTAGGTAGAGGGTTTCTGAAAGTATGTTTTAATGGATGAGGAGGAGTGAGTAATGGTTGTGGATAAATTGGAAAAGAGGAAGGTCGTTAGCAAGTTTAGATTGTGCATGCTTCTTAAGCATTCTTTGGGTGGAACTGAAATTGGATATGAGTATTGATTTCATATAAAAATTCTTGACTTCTCCTAAATCCACCACTGTAATTTAAACTCTTGTTAGTAAAGAATTAAATTATTTTTCAGAGCCAATTTCTTCTTGGAAATCGTGGAGCAGCAAACAACTAAAATCAATGCTTTTAACTCCAGAGACAATTCTTTTTTTTTTTTTTTTTTTTTTTAGGTTTTTTTGAGACAGGGTCTCGCTTTGTGGTTCAGGCTGGCCCTGAGCTCAGCCTCCAACTCACATCACAATCCTCCTGCCTCTGCCTCCCGAGTGCTGGGATTACAGGCGTGAGCCACCACGCCCGGCACTGTGGTATGTGCTACTGGTTGCTGCTGGGTGTGGGTCTCCACACCCAGTATTGTTATGTGGTTACCGGGG
>PVIR01038310.1:0-14635 GCA_004026965.1 Petromus typicus
AAAAAAAAAAAAAAAAAAAAAAAAAAAAAAAAAAAAAAAAAAAAAAAAGAAATGAAAGGAAAGAAATAAACCTGACTCTATTTTCAGATGACTTGATTCTCTATGTATACAATCCTAAGATGTGCACAAAACAATGACTAGAATTTATAACAGTGAATTTAGGGACATTGCAAGACACATGGATCATATATTAAAAATGAATTGTAGTGTTATGTTTTAGCATCAGGGAACAACAGGAAAATGAAGTAAAAAAATCAGTTTAAAGGTGCAAAAATACTTAGGAATAAACATAACAAAGGCTTGCTAGACATTTCTACAGTACTAAAGTAAAAACATTACTGAGAGAAATTTGGAAAGATCTAAAACATGGGAAGGAGGGGATAATGAGTAAACCCTGTGTGTGGACTGAAAGGTCAGTACTGTTAAGCTGTCAGTTCTCCCAAGTTGACCCAAAGATTTCATCTAGGCTTTAGGGTAGAAACTGACAAACAGACTTGAAAGTGTAGGTGGATATGTAAATTGCCCACAGTGTTCAAAATCATAAGCAAATGATACACATTTGAAGACATAGATTATGTCTACCCTGATTTAAACATTACATAGTACTCCTTATATATATCTATATAACTTATATAGATATATATAAATTTATATGTGTTATCTATCTATCTATATATAATTTTTATGCTTTTGTATCTTTTAAGATAGATTTTAAATAAAATAAAAAGCTATATTTATATTATTTTACTTCAAGACTAACTATGAGGCTACAGTAATCAAGACAATGAGATGTTGACATAAAGTACCAGAATATGAGCAGAGGATGGACCCACACTTCTGTGGATATTTGATTTTGATAAAAATACCAAAATAGTCTAATAAGAGGAAAGCTCTCCCAACCAAGGTTCCTGGAAAATTGGGATATATGTGAAAGAGGATAAACTTTCATCTTTACTCAACTCCCATAAAATTCAAATTGGTATGAAAATGAATAGGCAAACTGAAGGTAGGAATAAAAATATTCACAAAACATAAATCTGACAAATGATTGCATCCAAGATACATAAAGAACTCTCACACCTCATAATTCCCTAGAGTATCCAAAAGATTTAAACAGCCACTTCCCAAAAGTTAGTATGTAAATGGCCAATAAGTTAGTGCCTAATATCCTTACTCAATAGAGAAATGCAAGTCAAAATGACCATGACACTATGTAGTCACCAAGATGCCAATTATTTAAAAAAGCTAATTGCACCAAATTTGATGAGGGTGTAGAACAGCATGCCTATCATACATAGTAGGTGTGAATACAAAATGGGACAACCCCTTTGGACAGGATTTTGGTATAATGCCAAACATATCTAGGCCATGGCAAATTTATTTAGGCACTGAACAGTTTATGCAGATAGTTCCAAAATGGAGTTAGTCTAGCCATTTACACGTAGAAGAGTGAAGGAATAAATCCTAGTGTATTTGTGCAGTGGAAAGCTAAGGAGCAATAGCAAGGGCTGAACTATTGTTGTAAGCAACATCGTCTAAGAATCTTAAAAGCATTATGTCAAGTGAAAGTCCACAAACCAACAACAACAACCAAAGCATATATTGTGTAAGAGCTCTTTAAATGGAATTCGGAAACACAAAACTAATCAAAAGCGGCAAAACTCAGAATTGTGCTTGACTGTGAGGAGGTGGTGATGCAGATTGACAGGGAGGGGACATGAGAAAGGTTCTTGGGTGACACTATTACTCTATATCTACCTAAAGAATTGAGTCTCACATTTATATGGATTTGTCCTAACTTGGTGAATGTACAGTTAAGAGCTCTGTGCTAATTATATTTATATTCAGAGAACAAAAACTATGTACACATATTAAACTCCAGTTAATGCAATCCATGCTGAAGTGCTTGGGGAAAAGTGACTCTTTTCTACAACTCATTCTGAAATGCATAGAAAATAGATAGATTAATGGATGGACAGAGGAATTGCTAGTTGGACACTTTTGCAAGAAAGTAAAATGTGAATGGGAAACTGTGTTGTGAGTCGTATGTTGACTTATAAAATTGGAAATTAAAAAACATGCAGTGAAACCCTGCTTCACAAATGCTTTTGTTTGCCAACAGAAGCACTCAGCAAAATGTTGGGTACTTTTGCAAACTTTACATTAGGTGACATCACAACCCTGCCCATCTTTCCTTCATAAATACATACATATATATATGTATATATATATGAATATATATACATACATATATATATGAATGCAAATGCTCTCGGTTTCCATCAGTACCCATGGCACTCATGAGCTTGGATAGTTGCGGTTTCACAGCTTACAGTGTCATGAAAATGCAACTTCAAGCACCTACTCCTTTCGTGAAGACTGCCTCCCTCAGAATCACCAATGTAGAAGTCATAGAATTACCACTTTCCATGGGTTTTGACCTAGTTTTGGTCCAACTAGGACTGTTGTGTCCATAGATAGATGTGGTGGTGCCCTTGGCCCTTGGACTGTGCAGGTCTGAGAGAACCACACACGAGTCCAAACTAATTATAGGCATCTGTGGAATTATCTGTTATTCATTGTTGGTCTTTCATTGCTATTATTTGTGTCTTAAATATATAACTTCTTTGTGGCAGGCTTTGTGCTAAAAGGAAAAGCCTGAACTATCTACCTCAGAGACTGTTTCTTATTTTTCTCTTATTTGGAAGAGATTTGGCAGGTTGACCTGATGTCATCTGTCCATTGTAAGTCCCAGTGGCAAGCAATGGAGTGCGGTATTAATTGGCATCTGATGGAAGGAAGGATGGGTGACAGCTGTCCCCTGTTTGCCCATAATGCCTGTGCATCTAAATATCGAGTCAGAGAAGTGTCCACCACTGGTTTTTAACCTCAGTTGTAAACTGAATTCAGATTTTAGCCCACAGGACGAAAGGTGGTAATAAAAAGAAATCTGTAGTTAATAAAATCCTTTAAAACTGGGGAGAGGACATAGAATGGGTTCTTGTTCTTCCCTCTGTGTTTCTGGACAGACTCTGGCAAGGGTCAAAGTATGTAATTTTTTTCTTCTTGTTAATTTCCTACTGCCTTTCCTTCTGATAAAAAAATAACACTGTCCTAATCATTCCCAAGTTAGAGAGAGGCAGAATCAAGCCAGATCCATGGTGTACAGTTTTTGCAAACTGGTGGTACATGTTGGATAATTTGATTTTGTGGGAATTACAAGGATTATTTACAAACTGGAAAAAGCTGCCTGGAATCATACTTTAAAATGAGCTCTGTGTCTGAGACTCAACACCTACATTTTCTATTCATATAACAGAAATGTCCAGGAAATGGATTCATGATGAAAGCACTGTTAAAATTAGAAGGGCTAGAAATGAAGCTCCCTATGTGCTACTTCTTCCAAAATTGGAGAAAATGTATGTACACACAGGGCCTTTGATTCCCTTGGCTTAAACTACAGTTGCTTTCTAATTCACTCGTCATTTCTGAATGAATCCTTGGGAACTAGTTCTTAAGTTTTTTTCTTATTCAAATGTCAAGTGCTTCATTAAAGTCAATTCTTTGGTGGAGGGAGCAGCCTGGTGTGTCTAGTTCATGAATGTTGCATCATTTTCTCTTCTAATGGTAAAAAAAAAAAAAAATTGTTTTCAGAGCCAGCGCTAAGGCAGTATCCTGTGGCACATTGTAAAGAGCCCAGGTTAAAATCAGTGCTTATGCTCTTAGTGACTTTGAAATTACAAGTGGAAATAATAGAACTAGCATTTATCTGGATAATGAAGAGCACTGGACTTTTCCAACGCCCTTTCTTCTAAATTTTGTTTGTTTCTTTTTAGCACAATACAGACGGTTTGAACTGTGAGCTGTGTGCTAGGGGCTATTACCGCTCTTTTAACACTTCAATTGAGGACCCCAGCGGCTGCATGCGTAAGTTTCATGTCGACACTGCATCTCTAAGCGTGTGTGTACTGTTCCAAAAAAGCCAGCAAGCCCAGTACGAACTAGTGAACAGTCTTCTCATTTTCCCTCTGTTCAGACCATTGCTAACAGTCCGACCTTTACTTACATAATCTCCCCGAGTCCCAGATTTCTTGTACATAAATAGAAATGATAACACAATTCCTAAGATTACATGGAATGTCATCAGAAGCCACTAGCGAAGCAAATAACACTGGACTATCTCATACTAGGTTGCAATAAGTATTAGTTCCCCTATGTTCTCTTTGGATATGTTTGTATGATCCAGTAATTTCAACTTCTGTCAGAATTAGCATCAAAGCAACATAGCAATGAATGCATATGGAGTAGAAATAGTCATGGTATTGAATATTGCTGTAGTCCATTGGGCATTTGCCAGATGCAAGGCATTGTGCATTTACATGGAGGTCTTTAATTATGACAAAAAACTTAGGACATTGTGTTGTCTTCATTTTTAGATAGGAGAAAATTAAAGGGTTTGAGAAGCTAAATACTTCAATCTGGGTGATAAAACCACTAACTAGTAAACTGAAAATGTTGCTAATCTCTGTTGAGCATGACAACACATTTATTATATAGAAAATGACACTCTAAAAGGTTTTTCATCATTTCCTGTGGATGGCAAACCTTTTAGAGTTTTCATGATGCCAACAGCCTAACTTGGCACATGTGCCATGGGTTTGCCTCCACTGACCTAGAGGCTATGCAAAACTCCTTATTTTATGTTATCCAGATGTCACTGTTGGAAATCAAACCCAGCTCTGGAATTGGCCTCCATGCCAACCCCCAAATGAATTCTTTCTAGATTAACATTTGAGTACATGAAAGCCCCAAAAATAAATAGCACCATTTACTTCTCTCTAGGGAAGTTTCAGTTGTTGAAAAGTATTTCCTCTTCTTTCTTACCACCCTACAAAGTGTGCCTGTGGAAACTCTTGTTCCTATAGCTTGCTCTTGTAACCATCTGCGATCGGTTGGCTGTGAACAGGGCTCAGGCCACTGTGTCTGCAAGCCGAATTTCGAGGGAGCAAGCTGCCAGCGGTGTGCAGACGGATTCTATAACTTCCCGCGTTGTTCCAGTGAGTACCTGCTGCAGGATGAGAGGCTGCCCTCTTCTAGGGCTAGGCTCTGCGCATTAATACCTGGGGACTTGGCTGGTGGGTAGGATGCAGGATGTGGGGCCAGGGAGAGAGTAGTTACTTGAATGTTCCAAAAGGTCTGGAGTATAGTCTTAGGTAAGTACATTTTCTAGACTTATCTATCCTTAGCTTGTTATGCTATACTGTAGATGTTGCCATCTCAGTAGGTCAAAGGGTCAAATATTGGATATTTCAACTTACTAGTGATTCATGTGTGCCTTTTCTTCACAGACTCAGGGGAAATGTCATGAGCTTCCAGATGTTTGTTGGTATACAGATAGTACATGGCACTTTGTGAAGCAGAGCTCCTTCTTCCTGCTGTGTGTAGG
The DNA here is from genome assembly GCA_004026965.1 of Petromus typicus. Lineage (NCBI taxonomy): Eukaryota > Metazoa > Chordata > Mammalia > Rodentia > Petromuridae > Petromus > Petromus typicus. Next base: position 5,447 of record PVIR01038310.1, read on the forward strand.
CCAAGCTATTCAGAGCCATCTCCACACACTTGCAGCATCTTAACACCACTGTGAGACAAGGCATATGTTTGTTGGAAATTCTAAAGACAGTGAAGCAGCTATGCAAACTGGGTTAAAAGTATTGACTTTTTTTCTTCTGCAATAGTAAAAACTGTACTTTTGAGTTAAGACATAGAAACTGGCTCAAGAAGAATCCCCTTTCCCATGGCTACATTCACTGTGGTAACTGTCCCCACCCAGCCCCGCAGATGATCCCAGAAAAGTCTGTTGAGATGTGGGGACACTGGGCAGAACTCTCGTGGGTGCGATGACTCTCTTGGTTCCAGTTTGCATCTGCTGGCCTGGGTTGATTATAAAACAGCATTCACAGGTCAGGCATGGGAGCACACGCATGTAACCCCAGTACTCTGGGAGGCTGAAGCAGGAGAATCGAAAGTTCGAGCCCTGCCTGGGCCACTTAGTGACTTAGCAAGTCCCTGTCTCAAAATAAAGGCTGGAGGTGTAGGCCCCGGGTTCAGTCCCAAGCACCACAAAAACCAACCAAACACACAAAAAATAAAAACATTCACTTTCACTGTGGAAATTGTCCAAGATCAGATGATAAAATTCATATAAAGGAACCAATGTTTAAAGCCCAAATCCCATGAGATCACATTAGGACTTTGTCAACTTTACACATGAGATCATGGGATTGAAACTGAGTACACATTGTCCCTGGATTTTCAGTAAAAAGGAGAGACAGAGTTGGTTTTATAACATAAACAAAATTTAAGAGAAAATATGTGAAAGAAAGTATTTTTTAAAAGCTAGAACCAGTCTTACATTAAAAACCAATAAAGCTGCTGAAAGATTCAAGGTGTTCCTTTTAGGCTGAGATTTAGTGTCCGAGCAAAAGCACTCCCGTCCACTAACGTCACATCAGAAAATCTGGCCCATCTGGAGCCAGTCACTGGACAGTGAAAAGGACAAAGATTGCCTTCCTTAGCTTTCTCTGTACACACTGCCTTTCACTAAGTGACAATATGTCGCTTTAATCTCCTTACCCACCCTCTGTGATTTAAAACATTTCAAATTAATTTTATCAGTACACTTTTGATACATAATAATAAGCACATTCATCATGGAGAATTTGTAGCTGTTTATAATAAATCTTGATTTTTCCTTTTTTTCCCATTCCCTTCTCCTCCTTTTCGTCCTCCTTCTCCTTACTTATGAAAGCATTGTTTCTATTTTTCCCTTTTATTCTTTTTTCCCTTCCCCTCCACCTTGTTCCCCTTCCTATTTGAACATCTTCTGTTTTGTTTTGTTTTTAATAAACTATAGGAAGGCCCAGTTTTCCAGTTCCTACTCCAAGACCAGGAAGTAGAGCAGCTGGAAGAGCAAAAGGCAAGTAACCTCCCTTTTGGTTTAACATCAATGAAAATGTTATGTTCCATCATGTTCCACGTTCTTTTCCAACTTCCTGTACAGGTCACCAAGCCCAAGTTCAAGTCCTCTTTCCTGGAGTTTGTCAGAAGCTTTTGTAGATGTTGTCTAACTGACCTGTTCCCCATCCATGTTCCCTACTGACCTGTCCTTTCTAGTGGAATTGGTTGAATAAGAACTTGAACAGGGCTCAGGTCAAATATCACCACCCCTGGTGTCCTTGGAGCACTTCGGCGATCAGTAAATGATTCTTTAAATATTTGGAAATTATGGAACTTAGTGCTGAGTCCCGACTAAAACACTCATCTCTCTGGTTTTCGTCTACAAGAAAGCTCAGACTGCCTATGTTTAGTGTGTTAATAGTAATCCTATTAGTATTCAGTTTCTTCCTCTCCCCAGGTAGCCTGGGGTAACTTTAATAAAAGGAATTTAATTGAAGGCTAAGGATTTAGCTCAGTGGTTCTGTGCCTGCCTTGCAAGTGCAAGGTCCTGAGTTCGATCCCTGGTAACCACATACATTAATACAGGGCATGGTGACTCACACCCATCAGCCATCAGCATTCACATACCACAGTACCTGGCCTGGTGGCTCACGCCTATAATCCCAGAACTCTGGAGGCAGAGGCAAGAGGGTTACTGTGAGCTGAAGGCTGAGCTCAGGGCCAGACTGAAGTACAAAGTAAGATCCTGTCTTAAAAAAAAGAGAGAGACTTAATTGAGCTTGAAGAGAAACTCAGAAATGTGTTACAAAATGTTAGGGAGACTGTATAGAAGTTTCACACAGTGCAGTTAGGTTCATTGGTGAATATGAACTCATGATGATTTGGCCTCTTAGCCATTTTAAAAGCACCTATTCTGGGCCCTCTAGGACCTAGCAGTGAACCTTAGAAGCACAAAAATCATTAACTACCTGTAGATATTCAGATACCTATTCAGGTACCTAAGCCAAACTCAACACTGTCCCATCCTGGAGAATTTCAATTCTTTAAGGCTCACTGAAGATTCTAGGTCCTGAGCTACTGCGATTCTTGGACAGGGCATGTTTCCCTGGTATGATCTTTTCAAACTGTAAATTCCTTTCTATCACCAGAGATCTTAGTCTAGATTTCCGAGGTGAAGCCCAGTTTGTATTTTTAACAAGTTTTCCAGATAATACTGATAAATGTTTCTTGTGAAGAACTGAAGATAGGGAGATAGTAGAAATTCCTTTGTAGTGGTCAGCAGACTTTACAGTGAAGGGTGAGATAGGAAAGATTTTGGAGTCTATGGGTCTTGTTTCCACATGTCTTCAATAGCTGTCGTAGTGTGGTTACAAGTCCAGGTAATACGGGAGTGAGTGTATATAGCTGTGTTCCCTAAAACACTATTTACTATAAATGGGAGAATCTGGTCCCCAGTCCATGGTTTGCATTCCTAAGATCACATCAGGATCCTGGTATGCAATTCCATAACATCAAGCAATGGGATGGTACCAGATTCCTGGGCCAAACCAAAATTGACGCTGCTCTTCTAGAAAATCTGCCCTCTACATCCACAGATTCTGTATCAGCAGACCAATAAACTGTAGATAGAAAATATTTCTTAGGAAATGTCTGTACTAAAGTGTACAGAATTTATTCTTGTCTTCATTCCCTAGGTAATACACTGTCACAACTACGTGCACAGCATTTACACTGTTAGGTGTTTTGAGGGAGCTGAAGTGTATGAGAGGTTGTGCACAGGTTGCATGCCAGTACTGCAAAGAGCATGCCCTGTCACATGAGGGGCAGGAAAGCATCCTCAGATTCTGGGATCCTGAAGATTCCAGGGATGACTTTACTTAATTCCAGGCACTGGAGGGCAGGCACAAATGCGAGTGTTGCAGATCTGTCTGTGTGCAGGTTTTTCACTGTATTTCATGACCTTGGATATTATTAGAATTCTCTGGGTCAAGAGTTATTATTAGACACATTTTCAAGGGCTCCTCTGGGAAGTGACACTATCCCCAAAGCTGACCCTCTGGAGGGACACTTCTAGTCCTCCAAGTTCAAGGAGCAGTGACAAGCAAAACAGAGAGTGTAGGTGCATGCTTACCTGGGATATGAAGCATTTGGCCTGAAGACAGAGCTGCCCCATTTTATTATTGAAGGAGGATTCTTGACAAAGATCATGAAAAGACTTGGGTCCCAATGGCTTTGTAAAGAGGAACTGCTTACCCTTGTCAGAGCAACCCTGAGCAGTTGGGGTCAACCTTGGGGGAGTCTTTCCTGGGGTCTCCTCCCCAAGCAGGACACTTCATCCACCTGCCAGAGAAGGTGGCAAATTCCCATGGTTTAGTTTGGAAGCTTTGCCAATAAAATAAAACTTAAGAAATGGTGTTTATTGAGCAAAAGTGCAGGTGGGCTCTTGAGTGTACTCTTTATTTGTTCAACTTTGGTTAAGTGCCTTTTCTGAATGAAACCTTGCCATGTGGTTGCCGTGACTCCAAAGCTGCTAGTCCATGGCTGGAAAGAACCGTAAGGCAAGCAGAGCATGCCCAGCAGCCTGAGCTCCGAGGCCTCTCTGTCAGGAGTGAGTCCTTGGTCACTACTGCAGGGGGAGGAACTTTCTCCTGACATCTTAGGTTCTATGGCTGGGCTTAAGAATTAAATGAACATAAGGCAAATTGGAAGAAAGAGCAAATATAAACACAGGAATGAGAACACACATACACATATACGTATGTAAGTATATGGTATTTTAAAAATTATCACCAATTTGTATTCTTAGAATAATAGGAAGAATATGCCTTTAGAATCAGGTGGACCAAAGTTCAAATCCTGACTCTGCCCTCCTGGTTTGTGACCTTGGGCGAGTTAATGACCCTTTTGAGCATCTTTCTCCTCCACTGTGAGCTGTGTACCTATCTCACTGGCCTCTTCCTTGACTTTGTTATCCACACATTCATGTTGTAGTCAGGCATGAGCCCCCTCTTTGTTGGAGAGATGCTTACTGAAAGATGCTCTCAGATGATACCAAGGGCCTAGTGTGAGTGTTCTGAAGTCTCCAGGAAGTTAGAGCTTCGCTCCTCCATTTTTTCTTAATAAATTGTCCTAAAACATAACAGGTGAGACCATAGGGCTCATTTCCCTCTCTTGGGTGGGCTGTTAGGGTGCTCTCGGCTTTGGGGCCCAGCTTGGCTGGGCCTGCTGGTGCTTCTCTCCCCATCCCTGGCCCTCGAGGAAGCCAGGCTGGGCCCTTCCACTCCGTCTCAGGGTCCCCAGAGGGTGAATGTGGGCTGTACAAGGCTGGGCTCAGAAGTCACAGGCGTCATTCCATTGGTCAAAATTAGTGACGTGGGTGATGTGAAAAATGGAACAGTAAAGACAGACCCAGCCTTGACGGAGAACAAGGAGAGGGAGGGAGCTTACTTTTAATGCCGTGGCTTCCAAGGGCTGAGGCACACCGGAGGGTTAGAAAGAGCTGCTGAGTCCAGGACCAGCTAGGAGCCAGCCTGGCAGAAGGAGCTGCTTGGGCAAAGGCCCTGAGGCGGAAATGCCGGGTGGGGCACTGGAAGCCCTTTGGCTGCTGGGAAGGTCCTGTCCCTGGAGCATGAAGTGAGATGACCCCGGGGAGACCTCCAAAGCTGTGTGGACGCGACATGGGCTAAAAAGAGGTCTGTTTCTTCTCTCCTAAAAGGTGGAAGGTGCGGGAGGTAAATGTGTTTAACTCAGGAATGCCATTGGTAGAAATCTAGTACACTAGAGTTTTACTCTACAGAGCTCAAATTTGACAGGCAAAAAAAAAAAAAAAAAAAAATGTATTTCCACAGAAGTAGATGTTGAAAGGTGATAATCATGTTGTAAGTTAGTGCCTGTCCCTGGGTATTTTTTAAAGGGTCTTTCTGACCTCCCAAATGTTTACCTTATTTCCTTTTAAGAAAGCAGAGCCTATTTACAAGCTGCACTTCATGGTCATTTCCATGACGGAAGCCGTGGAAGGGAGAAGGTGCACAAAGGCATGGAGAACGGAACCCTGCTCATGTCTCTGGGCTTGTCCTTCGCAGGATGTTTCTGTAACAGTCAAGGTGTCACCCCCGAAGTCTGTGATAAGTTTGGCAGGTGCCTGTGCCGCAAGTTTGTGGGGGGCCGGCGATGTGACTTCTGCAGCGTGGGCTTCTACGATTTCCCTGTGTGCGAAGGTGAGTGAGCAGCGCGTGGCGTTCGGGTCCAGAGAAAGAGCTGCAGGCACCTTTCTGGCAGGTCTGTGTGGCCTGCAGTTACCAAATGGGCTCCTGGCTTTTATGTGTCTGTTCCACGTCCTGCGCTTCTGGGACCAGGCCACCAGCTCCTCTAGGGTCCCACGTAGTGGGTCAGGAGGGGCAGAAAGGGAGCGGGGGTGAAGTTACCTGGTCGTCTGAGCGCCTCACAAGCACGCTGTGGTTGGATGGGGGGGTCAGTGGAGCGGCGCAGCCTCCAGACCTGCGGGGTGCTCCGCAGCGTCAGGGAGGCGGCTCTGCTCTATCTCACATCTTTCCCATTTTATTCATTTTTCCTAATTTGCAAAACCCACTGGCATCAGGAGCCTAGCTCTGGGAGAATCTGGGTAGTGTTGTCTTCATTTTCCCGAATCGGAGCATGGGACGAGGTGGGGGAGCGTGGGCACGGATCACCCTGGCGAACACCATGAGCCCCCGGAGGCACAGGAGTGGGGGTGGAGCAGGAAAACCAAGCACCGGGCACATAGCTGTGCACTTGGAAACCGCTTCCCCGCTCCTGTAGGTGCCCGTGTGCCAGGCCCTCTCAGCCTGGGACCACTTGGTCCTACATTATTGTTCTCTGGCCCTTCTTCCTCCGCTCCTCCATCTCTTCTCAGCATCACGGTAGGAGCCTGCTGCCTGGGCCCAGCTCATTTCCCTGTTTGCTCAGCGTCCGATGCGGACTCCAGATCCAGTCTTCCTCCTGTCCCCCGGGGGGGGGGGTGCCCTCTGCGTAGGCCTCTCTTCCTCACCCTCATTTCTTTGTCCTAGCCTCTCTGGAGCCCTGAAAGGTTTCAGGAGTCCCGTCTTGGAGACTGGGCCCCATGAAGGGTGGGAAGGGAAGGAGACAGTGAGTCTATCCTTTCTTTCTCTGTCTCGTGATTCAAGTATACAGTGAGTGTTTAGATTTTAAGAAGTATTACAGTGAAAGACCCAGAGCCATGAATCCTCCTCAGCACCCCGCCCCCGTTCAAACACTGATGCCATCCTCCTTGCACTTTCTGAAACGGTTCTGGAAATCTTTCACATCTTCATCGATGTGATCAAAAGCACAGTGAGTGCCCCTGGTGAGTGTCATCTAATGCAAAAGCAACCTCGTGAGCACATTCCCGTGTGTTCTTATCCTCTGCAGCTATCATTTCTGGCTCTTTCCCAAAGTCAAATTGGCTGTGAAATAAAACAGAAGCTGGTAAGAACAATGTGATGTGTTTAAAGTCAGGGGAAGGATTTTGAAGGGGATTAATGGAAATATGTCTTTTACTATAATAAGCTTAAAAAATTAAACACTCACGATATTTTCCCTTATATAAAAGTACCACACACTAACAGATTGTGCCAGTGGAGTGCCTATATTTTCCACCATAATGTGTATGAGAGGTAGCTTCTGTACCAAACTGCTTCTGTGGTCAGGTTGGGTAACTTTGTTTTTGTATGTGCTGTTTCTATGGAAAGATATCCTAACTAGGGCCGGGGATATAGCTCAGTGGTTCCGGCGCCTGTCCTGCAAGCGCAAGGACCCGGGTTCAATCCCCAGTAATCACATAACAATACTGGGTGTGGAGACTCACCCCAGCGGCAACCAATACCACATACCAGTGCCGGGCGTGGTGGCTCATGCCTGTAATCCCAGCACTTGGGAGGCAGAGGCAGGAGGATTGCTGTGATGTGAGTTGGAGGCTGAGGTCAGGGCCAGCCTGAACCAGAAAGCGAGACCCTGTCTCAAAAAAAAAAAAAAAAAAAAAAAAGAAAAAAGAAAAAAAGATATCCTAACTAGTGGAGCTTTGGCACACAAGGTGGGGACTGTTTATGTTGCTGCTTGGCTCTGGAGAGAGTCTCTCATTCTTGAGATGAAGAGGGATCAGCAGGAAGGAGAGGAAAAGGCCGCCTGTCACTGGTGTCTGTTGTAGGCCAACCTTGGAGGGACTAGGGATTAGGCAGAATTTTTTCAAAATTGATTTTATTGGTACATTTTATATCCATATCACAATCACATGCAACATTAAGGTTTTTTTATCACATATGTCATGACTTAATTCTTACTTTTTCCTACTCCCCTCCCACCCTTCAGTCTCCCCACCCCCTGTATACATAAGCTGTGCCTCCTTTTTCTCCCCCATCAAGTTTTTTCTTTCCCTTATTTACTTACCCCTACCCTCTTTTCCCTTTGAATATTTTCGATTTCACAGTATCTATCATACCTTCTAATACTCATTTTTATCCTCAGTTCTTCATACCAGTGAAAAGTGAAGGTATTTACACATCTGTAACCTATTCATTTCACTTATGAGTATGTCCTGAAGGTACATCCAGTTTAGTATAAATGACTCAAACATCATTCTTTATGAGTATTACTCCATTTTATTAAAAAAGCACACACACATCTTTATCCAGTCTCCAGTTAATGGGCATTTGGGTTGTTTCCAAGTTTAGCTATCACAAAGTGAGTTGCTATAAACATGGATGCACATATGTTGCTGTGATATGAATCTTAATTCTTTCATGTATATTCCCAGCAGGGGAAAAGCAGGGTCAAATGGAACCTCTAATCCTAGTTTTTTGAGGAATCTCCACACTGATTCCCATAGTGGTTGCACCAGTCTACATTCCCACCAGTGATGGAGAAGGGTTCCTTTCTCCCCACAGCCTCGACAGCATTTATTGTTGGATAATTTCAAGATAGCAGCCATTCTTTGTGGAGTGAGATAGAATCTCAGTGTTGTTTTCATCTGCATCTTTCAAATGACCAGTGATACTGAACATTTATTCATATGCTACTTAGCTGCTTTCATTTCTTCCTCTGAAAAGTATTTATTCATTTCAGATGCCGTTTTAGAATTAGGTCTTTAAATTGAGGGGACTGTTTTTTTTTTTTTTAAGCTCTTTATGTATTCTAGATAGTAGTCCTTTGTCTGAGAAACAGCTGGTAAAATATTTTCCCCATATTGTGGGTTGTCTTTTCATTTTGGTGATGGTTTCTCTTGCTGTGCAGATGAGATCCCAGTTGTTGATTCCTTCTGTTACTTCTCGAGCTGTAGGAGTTTTGTTAATAAAGTCTTTCCGTAAGCCAAAGTCTCCAACACTTCTACCTAACGTGTTTTGCAGCAGGTCTAATGTTCCTGTTTTAATATTTAGGTCTCTAACTACTTTGATTTTAGTTTAGTGCATGGTGAAAGAGATAGATCTAGCTTTATTCTTTGGCAGGTTGAAGCCAAATTTTTCCAGCACCATATGTTAAAGAGGCTATCTTTCCTCTACTGAGAATATTTGGCTTCCTTGTCAAAGATGAGTTAGCTTAGTACATCTGAAGTTGTTTCTGGATCTTTTAATTTGTTCCATTGATCCTCGGATCTGTTTTTTTGCCAGTACCATGCTGTTTTTATCACAGTGGGTTTGTAGTATAGTTTCAAGTTGGGGATCATGATACCTCCTGCCATGTTCCTTGTTGCCTAGAATTGTTTTTGCTAGTCTAGGTCTCTTGTGTTTCCAGATGAGTTTTTGGATTATTTTCTCTAGCTCTGTCAGAAACATGCTGTTGAGATTTCACAGCA
>PVIR01038311.1:0-14630 GCA_004026965.1 Petromus typicus
TCTTCTTCTTCTTCTTCTTCTTCTTCTTCTTCTTCTTCTTCTTCTATTTCTTTTCCTTCTCCTTCTCCTTCTCCTTCTCCTTCTTCTTTCTTCTTCTTCTTCTTCGTCTCACTATTAGTTCAGGCTGGTCTTGACCTCACTATGTAGCCCATGCTGCCCTGGAACACACAGTGATCTTGCCTCAGCCTCCCAAGTGCTGGGATTCCAGGTGTGCTCTACTACACCCGACAACTACAGATGTCTCTTTTTGTGTGTGCTATGTCTGTGAAATGGAGAGTGATTTATTTTCCTGATTACTCAATGTAATTGTAATAAGATTTTTGAAAGAAAAATTACCTTGGTTCAAGGATAAGCATTTGCAGGAGTTTTGTCATTTTTCTCTATTTTTCAATTTAGGAGAAAATGTTTAAAATATTACACCAATATTTTGCTTTGATAGATAGAAACTTCAAATGTTTCAATCAGAAGTACACTATAAAAATAAATTTCTTAAAAAAGAAAGCAATATAATTATGTATCTATGATTTTTTTCAAATTTTAATAGTGTTGCCATATAATTTTTCCAGTTTTGATTTAAGTGTTTGTTATTGAGACAAATTAATTTTTAATTCTTGTGATGGTAATTTTCATGATGGCAATAGCTATCATACCTTTGTTGGAACAGAAATGCAATATTACTATTGTAGCTCTCCACTTAATCTCATGAAATTTATGAACAGAAACCATGTCCAGGTATTACCTTCAAATGACAAATTCAGCACGATGTATTTTTTTAAAAAGGTGACACTAGGATTTGCTATTAAGGCCATCCACAATTGGGCCATCATGAGAAATGGCTCTGGGTGGATTCTTATTCTCAAGTGCTAAAAATTATTCTCTTTTACATCTGATTTTGATAGTGATCAATAGGAATGTAAAGAAGGAATTAATTTATATGAAAAGGGACACAGAATTACAAGTTGGTCAGTGCCCTTTTGCTTGTATTGTAGACTAGTCTAGACAATAAGAATTGTAACAAAATGCAATGGAAATGGACTCCTGAAGTTTTCTGAGTCATCCATATGAAAAGTAGTGTTTAAGATTATGTACCTGGCACAAAGTATGATTCTAGTTTCTGTCTACCTGTCCACGCAAATCCTCAGTACTCATGGGTCAGGCTTTTGGGTAGTGATTGGGTGAGGGGGCCCACACTCATAAGATGATTAGTCTGCTGAGGAGTTGATAATTGACTTGCTGTTAAGAGGTGGGATGTGGGCAGAGGGGATGGAGCACTGAGGGTGTGGCCTGGAAGGCTGTGTCTCCACCCACCATCTCTCTGCTTCCCAACACCGACAGAAGAGCTCTGTCTCTGCAGTACCGTCCAGTATGCCACCTTGCCTTGGCACCAGTGGACTATGAACTGAACATCTAGAAACTGTGGTTGTTGGCTGTTGTCTCAATGAGGAGAAACTAAGATATATGTTTTTGATAAAGATCCGTTGAGTGAATTAGTCACCTATATAAAAGTATGCCTTATTTTATCAACTACATATCCTTCTTATCTCCCCATTTTGACTAAATAATTTAAAACGTTCTTATAGTTTTCTTTTAAGATATTTTGTTATAAAAGGTAATATATGATCATTGTAGAAAATTTAGAGCTATATGAAATAAAAACACAAACATTACTTATAGTTTCAGTATCTAGAAGCAATCACCATTACTATTTTTGTTTGCTTCCTTCTACCATACACACACACACACACACACACACACACACACACACACACACACACACACACATAATTTTTTTTTTTTTTGAGGCAGGGTCTCACTTTGTAGTTTAGGCTGGCCCTGAGCTCACTATGTAGCCCAGAGCCTCCTGATCCTCCTGCCTCTGCCTCTCAAGTGCTGGGATTACAAGTGTGAGCCACCACGCCTAACATTGTGGGATGTGTTTCTGATTGCTGGTGGGCGTGAGTCTCCATGCCTGGCATTGTTGTATGTGGTTACCAGAGATCGAACTCAGGCTCTTGCACTTCCAAGACAGGTGCTGGAACTACTGAGCTTACTGCCCCCCCACTGACCTTATGTTTCTACGCGTATTTTACAATGTTCATATAATACTGTATATGCAGTTGTATATTCTTTTTCAGTTAACTTTGTAAGCATTTTCATATTAATATATCTTTGTAAACGTTTCCTTTTTAATGGTTGGATAATTATAAAATGAATGTATGATTATGCACTCCGTTGGTCATTTAAATTTAAAAATGAACTTCTATTTTTTGTTACTATAAATGATACGATAGTAACAATTTTTCTAAATAAAATTTATATACTTATAAAATCAGGATAATTCAATTTTAGAAGTTATTCAGACAAGATCTGGGCATTCAAGGTAGTTTTAGTTAAGAGTTAGAAGCTACTCAGCAGGTAGATGATGTAAAATGTAAATTATTTACTACCCACTAGTTTCAAAGTGTGATTTACATGAATCTAGCATAAAGTGGATATATAAATTGCTATATATACAGAGTCCACCAAAAATGTATTCATCAGGGAAGGGAAAACATATGAGTATTTTAATACTAAATTTATTAAGACATCATGAGACAGATACTATTTACCTTTGACCTCTACAGTTACAAGAGGCACTTAAAGTGGTGGCCATGAGCTTCCAGACATTTACTAATATGGCAAAGTGCTGAAGTGTGTGTACACTTTTTGGCAGACTCTATGCGTGGATGGATGGATATATATATATATATATATATATATATATATATATGTATGTATATATGTATGGATAGACAGACAGGCATATGCATCTTAAGCACATATTTTTAACATGCATAATAATCAGATTCAGAATAAAAGGAACTCTTTAGTGTAGAAAAGATTCCCACAATAAATTAACTATTAGATAGAGCCATATGAAATTATAGATATTTAACCTATAAAAATTCATTTCATATTATTCAACTTAGCTTTACACATTACATTAAGGATTAATGCTGAAGTGAGAGTACACAGAGGTGTGGGGATGCAGATGCACGAGTGATTCATTTTTCTATAGAGCCATAACGTAGATTACTGTAGCTTCTCCAGTAAAAAAGAAACTTACTGGAGGTTTTTCTGTCTGTGCAGGTACACATTAGAAAGATGCTGGGCCAGACTCATGCATTAGGTGGATCATATTTTTGGCATTGTGGCATGGTAACATTTCATCTCTCTGAAATTTATTCCAACAGCCCTACCTACTTGCAGAGGCCATCTGTGTCTGCAAAGTCAGAATGTAAACCTGTAACTAAGCAAAGATGAAAACATCTCTTAATAAGCAAAAGGAATGTGATCAAGTCTCTAAGCAAGAGTGTGTGAACTTTCATTGGAAGGAGGGGATTCTAGGTATTTATTCAAAATCTGTGTATTTTTATTTTATTTTATTTTCTGTTTGGCTCTTTTGTGAGATTGAGTCTTACTATGCAAGTCATGCTGGGCTTGAGCTCACTCTGTAGCCTGGGCTTCTCTTAAACTTGCAGCATTCCTTCTGCTTTAGCCTCTCGAGTGCTGGAATTGCATGTGTGCATCACCATGCCTGGCTTTTTTTCCTCTTATTTTAGGTAAAGTTCTATGAAATTTGATTTCATAGTGTTTTTTTTTTTTTTCACCTTCTTGCAAAGGAAAATCAGTGTATTACTATTGGAATGTGGAGAACTATCTTACAACCCACACTGCCAACCAATATCCTCATTACAGTGGAGGAAATGGAACAATTGCTGAAAACATGATAACAAAAGTGTAGAATTTAAAACTGTTTACAGTTGGCCTCATCTATAAATGTAAATATATATATATATATATATATATATATATATATATATATATATATAATACCTGGGTGGCTTAGTGTCTTAGCTAGACCTTTTCTCAAAATAAAACATGAAAACACCCTGGAATACAGTTTAGTGTGAAGGTCCTGGGTTCAATTCCCAGCCCCTTGCTATTAGAAATAAATATATCAAATATTAACAGTCTCTATGGCTTTGCCATGATAGTAAGGGTAAGTTTTATTTCCCTTCATACTCTGTAATATCCTTCAGTGACCAGGCCCCAATTAAATTGCTAGAGTGAGTAAAATAAGAATTTAAGGAAGTATTTAAAATTTAAAAGAACTTTAAACATAGAGTAGTTAGAGTCTGTTTGGAGAAGAAACAAATACATCATTTTAGGACCTCTGAATCCTGGATGGAGAACACAACGCAGGATTTGAAGTTCATAACAATTATCCAAATCAGCAAAAAGAACTTCTCTTTGACCCTAGAAAAATACATGGCTTTGAAACTTTTCTATATAAAGTGGCTCTGAAAATATATGGCCACATGAGATCTGTGAGCCCTCAGTCACCCAGATCAGCTCATCCTCTGCGATTTGTGTGGTGCTCTGATCTTATTTTAGGTTTTTCTATTTTAAAATGAAATTACACTAGAGCTACTTGTCCTACTAAATTATGCAATATTATTAGATTCAAGCTTCCTTTTCTAAGTGTCCAGAGCTATTTATTGAGTGCTTATTTGTGAGTGACCATGGAAACACGTTTCATCTTTATTCTTTTTATAAATGCTGAAATATTTGTTACATGTATCTTCTTTTCTCAAATGTGACTTTTATCTCTATTTGATGTTGCCTTCCTCAGTTGAAGTTACTGTTTTTGAACTTGCACACAGTAAGAGAAGAAATATGTTTTCCAAATTAATGCAAAATATTAGAATTAAATCATAAATTATTTAAGCTACTGAGCAATTTCCCTGAGAAAATATGTGACGTAAGGAACATAGTATTTTATAATCATGTTTTTGTTATTAGTGTTACAACTAAAGCATACTTGTTGTTCATTCTTCTCCTCTTCAAAATAAAAATCCAACACTAACCACAAACTAAATAAATGATACATATGAATTCATTGCCTTTGCAGAGGAATCTCAAATATTACCTTTTATATGCATCCAATGTGTGTGACATTACTTGCATCTCTATCACTACCTAAGAATTTCTTTATTCATTTTTCAATGAATCATGCTCCACATTTTCCTTCCTTGCTTCCTTGCTTCTTTCCTTCCTTCCTTCAATACCCATCAGTCTCAGTAAGGGACCATATCTCCAAGTTTTTATAGTGTCCTTTTCTGAGGCAAACTTCATGCTCACTGTGTCCCATTTCTTCTCTTTTAGCTCCATGCTTTTCTTTTGAACATTTGCTTTGAACTGATTTTTTTTTTCTGTGCAAATGCTCATGTCCTCTTTGTACTTAGAAGAAAACACTAATGATAAGTAAACCAAACCAAAAAGATCCCAAGCTATAGTCTTCCATCTAGCTGAATAGAAAGACATAGCCACACTGAAAAGGTAGGAGGAAGGGATGCGTGGATCTGTATGCATGTACTGTGTCTGAGTTTGCATACAGTGGCACTGATAAGTGAGTCTTGGCTACTTGGGCGAAGCCTCTTCACAGGCATCAATTGCTTAGGGTTGCTGCATCTTAGATGGGGTCCCAGTAGTCAGTCAGCACTTTCTCCCTTTACCTTTTCTTTTGAAATTTTCAAGTATATACAAAATAGAGTAACATTGGACTCCCTTCCTCAAACCTAGTGTACAGCTAGACTAACGATCAGTTTATGATTCATCTTGTCTGATTGTACCCCTATCCTTGGATGTTTTGGAGCAAATCTTATACATTAGAATTATATATATACATATATGTGTATATATATATATATATATTTTATTTATTTATTTATTTATTTATATTTGAGACAAGGTTTTGCTGTAGAGTTCAAGCTTGCCTTGAGCTCATTATGTAGCCCATGCTGGCCTCTAAGTGAGGCATTCCTGCCTCAGCCTCCCAAGTGCTGGAACTACAGGTGTTCACCACCATGCCTGGCTTACAGACATTATTTTTTTTTTCTGTAAACATGTCATAAGAAATTATTTCCAACAGAAGTAAATGCTATAATTATATCTTATCCCTCCTCCTAAATTATTTACCTAATGACAAATGTGTAGTCAGTTTTCCACATTCTGCTTATTTTGCACTTCTTTTTCCATTTTAATTCAGGTATGAAAACATTGTTCTCTCAAGTCTGTTTTAAGCTGTGGAATTCCACACAAGTTTAAATGTATCACTGTATGTCTTGTGTAGAAACCCAAACAGTAAATAAAGAGTGTAAGAGAAGGTAGATATTGGTGTGTAGGAAGGACCTATTCAAATGCGATGAGGGATGGGTGGAAGGAAAAATGGAAACAAAATTTGTGTAATTGGTGTGAGGAAAACGGATGGAAAAAGAGGGGAGAGAGGGGGGAAGAAAAGAATTAAGATACAGTATATTATGTACAGGTACCAATTTCTTATGATGACTCTGTATGAGAAATAACATACCAATACAAACTGAAGTTTAAAAATAAACTCTGAAAACCGTCTTGTGTTGGTTATCGATTCGTCATCAATGGCTGTATAATAATTTGCCTTCCAAATTTAGAGGTTTCATCTCATGATCTGTGTAGGTCAGGAATTCAGGAGCAGCCTAGCTGAGTGGTTCTGAGTGTCTCCTAGGGCTGCAGTGAAGATGTTTGCACAGACTTCCACATGCTTCATTAAGGCTAGAAGATCTGCTTCTGAGGCTGACTCGTCACCAGGTGTGTCTCCGTGTGGCTTCACGAGCGTTGCTGTGGTCTGAAGATTTGTGACCTGTATGTTGGAACTTAATCCCAGGATGATGTTATTAAGAGGCAGAACATTGCAGAGGGCATTAGTACCCTTGTCAAAGAAAATAAAGAGAGTGTGTTTGTTCTTCTACCCCTGTAAATACACACAAAGGTGCTGCTGTGCATTAGAGAATGCCACGTCACTAGAGGCTGGATCTGCTGGTGTCTTGGTCGTGGACTTCTCAGCTTTCAGAACTGTGAACAATAAATTTCAATTGTGTATAATT
The DNA here is from genome assembly GCA_004026965.1 of Petromus typicus. NCBI lineage: Eukaryota > Metazoa > Chordata > Mammalia > Rodentia > Petromuridae > Petromus > Petromus typicus. The sequence goes on from PVIR01038311.1 coordinate 6,966, forward strand.
TGCCTGGTATGTTGTATTGTCTCATAGTGGCCCAAATAAACTAGGACAAATGTCTTTACAACCTGGCAGCTAGGATCTTTAAAAATGATTGATCAGAGCAAGTCAAGGACTTTCTGTGTCCTCGTTTTCAAAATGACATAACAATACTTCACACAGACCAGCCTGGAAAGATGTAAGAGAGAAGTGTACGAGCATGTAAATACTAAGTGATGGGCATAATTGAGAGGGTCACCTCACAAGATAATCACTCTTTCTTTCTGGTAAAATTTTCTCTTGCTGCCCAAGCAACCAAGTCATTTGTCCAACAGAGTTGCTATTTTGCTATTTTATGTCATTGGTGTTATTTACTATTTACTTGCTTGCCTCTCAAAACTTTGCATTTCTTATAAGTTCACAGTTTTAGATACAGAGGCTTGATTCGATTTGTGTTCCATATTGTGGGCAAAACTGTTTTGATGTTGGTGGTGTGATATGCTTTTACAATGGAGTACATTGTGATTGGCGAACTTTTCTTACTATATTAGCAACCATTGATGACCATTGCCTATAGCCATTAATTTAAAAGTGTGATATTCTATCACTCTTTATGTACCATTTAGAGCATTTCATATAAAATACCCCTTTATCAACTATCTGTTTTTTGTACTATATTTTATGTAGTGAAAGCATGGTGGATATTTGATGCCACTCTTTTGTGTATCAGTTTTTAAAAAGTTGCAAACTCTGTGAGCCACTGTGGATAGAATGAAGCAGTGTCCTCAGGAATTGGCGCTAAGCATAGAGATTTTTACAAAGCTTCCTAAGTGATTCTTATTTGCTGCTCTATTAATTTTTACTAATCTCAATTTCCTAGAACCTAATTTAGTCTTCTCTCAAGGCTGGGGCTCTGTTTTAGTTTTTTCTTTTAATATCTAGATAAATCTCTCAGGTTGGCCAGTCTGAGAAGTGCTATAGTAGAATGCTTGCTTTCTTGTCTTCTATTTATTTATTTATTTATTTGGTTACAGTCTCACTATATAGTTCAGGCTGCCTTGAACTCACAATATAGCATAGGCTGGCCTCGAAATCATAGTGATCCTCTTATCTCAGCCTCCTGAGTGCTGGAATTATAGGTATACCCCACCATACCTAGCTAGAGTATACTTTTTCATACTTATTACGGCTACATATGCATTTTCTCATGAAATGGATATTTCAAGATTGCCCTCTTGTCGCAAGCTGTTACACAGAAAATCTGCCTCACGCTGTAGTTAGAGAATAGACTGGAAAGTCAGATTGCTGTGTTCAAACCTTGGGGCTGCCACCAGCTTCCTAGCCTTGGAGAGGAGGATTGCCTTCCAGTCTCAGTGTTCTCGTATAAAATGAAAATAATAGTAGGATGTTCTTCATGACAGTTGTGAAGACTAAATGAGCTGACGTTATTTGTACTGAGAATAGTACTTGATAAGGATTTGTTAAATTCATAATGAAGCTTGCTTCCCAATGGGACTCTCTCCAGAGGAAGTTTTGTTGAAAAAAGTTAGGTTTGGTGACTACTATTAATTGTATCATTGCTATATTAATTGTTATTTATTAAATACTTTATATATGCCAGGTGTGATGGATTATAGACATTCTCTAGTTCACTTAATCCTGATAGTAATTCTAAAAGATTATCAAGACTATTCTTATTTTTAAAAATCAGGATACTACATCTTTGAGAAATTAAATTACTTGTCTAACATAATGGAACATATAAGTGAAGGTATGGATATAATAGTGGTAAAATAGTTAAATGTGAAAGAACTAAACTCTGATATAAAAACCAGTTCTGAGTTGTATATCTTGGATAAGTTAAAAAAAAAAAAAAAAAACTTCTGTGCTTCGGTTTCCTTATTTGTAAAATGATAATAGCAGTACAAACTTATATCAGTCAGCTCTCTGCCACTAAAACAAAATACCTGAGGAAATTAACTTGTAAGGAGAAAGAGTTTATTTTGGCTTATGATTCTAAATATTCCAGCCTAAGATATAATGGCCATGTAGCCTGGACCTCTAACAGGTGAACAGCACATCGTTTTAGAAGCACATGACAGAACAAATTGCTCACTTTACAAGCTAGGAAATACTTGAGTGAAGACCAACTAGTTTTGTACTGTTGCCTTTGATGGTACACCCTCAATGACCTAAGGAGCCACAAGGCTCTTCTTCTCAAAGGCTCTATTACCTCCCATTGCACTGGCCTGGAGACCAAGCCTCTAACACATGGACTTTGGGGGTTATTAACATAAGATGAGTGGATACCTGTGAAGAACCTGAAATGGCGCCCAGCACACCCTAAACATTTTGCATCCACCAGTTATTGTTACTCCTGTTATTAATTATCATCGATTATTTTATTACTTTAGGTTACAGAAGCACTAAAGGCGAAGAGACAAGCTTTCATTAGGGGAGCGCTAACCATTAGAAGAGGAGCAAAAGGGCTGGGGATTTAGCTCAGTGGTTCCAGCGCCTGTCCTGCAAGCGCAAGGACCCGAGTTTGATCCTCGGTAACCACATACAATACTAGGTGTGGAGACTCATGTCCAGCAGCAATCAGTACCACATACCACAATGCCAGGCATGGTGGCACATGCCTATAATCCCAGCACTCGGGAGGCAAAGGCAGGAGGATTGCTGTGATGTGAGTTTGAGCTGAGCTCAGGGCCAGCCTGAACTACAAAGTGAAACCCTGTCTCAAAAAACCTAAAAAAAAAAAAAAAGAAGAGCAAAAGTGATCTATCTCTACCACAAAATGCTTAAGATTGAAGATAATGAGTGTCTAGAAGAAGGCAGAGTATGAAGCTTGGGAGACAGACTCAGTTCTACAGCAAGGTGGAAGAAAAAATTATCCTGAATGAGGAAAGGGAAGTAGAATTGGAGCAAGTTAGGACATGCTTGGGTAAGCTGGGAGCACAGAGTAAACATAGCCATATTGAGTCTTGTCAGTTCTTGGCCATACCTTGATTCCTCTTGGCTAAAAAAATTGTTTGGGACTGGGGAAATCCCATGTTTTAGGAGCAGCCTAGTAAGGGTAGTGAGTCTGGCCATGGTTGAGTAGTATCTTTATGATGAAATAGAAGTGAGGAGCTTTGCCCGGAGAATTGGGAAACAGTTTAATTTTCAATCCCATGTCCATGTAGCTTCTGTGATCTCAAGTAGGTCCTGTAAGCTGTGGGTAATAGTTAACTGACCTCTGAAAGGAGAGAGCCACACTGATGTCTCTCTGACGTTCCTTTTCATTCTAGAATTTACCCACCTGGAGGGCTGCTGTAGAGTTGGGGTGAACAACAGTGGAGGATCTGTGTCTGAGTCTTTTCTGGCTTTGAATTTTTTCTGCATTCATAAAAATAAAGGAAGAGGCTTTTTGTACAGCAGATATTATGGCTATTATAAATTTAACAGCCTGTTTTTGACATGCACGAAAACAAATATTATTAATTTTGGTTTTGTATATCTAAAATGTTCATTAACACATCAAAAATGAACAGTTTCCTTATGGGATCTAGTTTTTCTTCTTAAAAGCAGAAAATAACAAAAGACTTTTATGCTTTCCTATGCCTATCATACCATTACATTTCAGAGCAGCTAACTCGGTTGCTTGCGTATGCTGTTAAAAACTGGTTAATCCATAATTCAGCAGGTTCTTGGCTTCCACGTTGTCTTATTGACAAGTCTGAAGAAAGTAGATGGAACTAATTAGCACTCAGCATTATAAAATGGGAAGAATTAAATAAAGCAGCTTCAATATTAAACTCAGACCCCTATGAAGATCTTCCCTTTAGTTATGGGGATTTTGAAATGATGGACAGACTAAACCAAAACTCATAATCCTATTTTCAGTCTCCTACACCCACCTAATAAGCTTCAAGAGCCGTTGCCTTACAAGTCTGGGATGTTGCCATCTTTCCCTAGGCTTTGCTGTGTATAGCTTATAAATTCTTCACTGTTTCCTCTAAATACTTTGTTATTTAAAATAGCATGGAAGACAGTATATATGTTTATATACATATTGGTGCATTGGACTATAATAGTATGCTTGGCCTGTAGGGAACTTCATATTAATAATAATTTCAGAGGAAACCTTTTTAAGAAAAAAGCTCCAGGCTTAGCTCTAATGAGGCATTTGAAAAGAAGGGGGGATATGTTTGTGTGCATAATGAAAATATTGAACCCTTTGGGATGTTATGAACTGCGGTGTACTAATAAGTGATCTTTCCATTGCAGTGTTTCAGCAGCCATCTTTGTACCCCTGATGTACCCTTGCAAAATGCCTTTAGCTCATATTCCCTTTTAAATATTTCTGTCTCCCAACATTTGCTCCTAGAGGTGGGGGTGCAACAGAGCAAATCCGATGGGAAAAGAAAGACAATACAAAAAAGCAGACAAACTTGGTGCCTTAGAATAATGAGCCAATTTTCAGCTGAGCTGTGTAGTTCATATGAGTTAATTAACCCCTTACAAGCATTTGTCTAACAATCCTAATTCTCATTCATTCAATGAGTTTTATAATTATCATTTAACTAAATAGCACTAAAAACTGTTTATATCCTACCATTAAGGAAATTTTATAGAATTCTCTTCCTATAAATCATCTGAAGTTGTTTACAATTTGCAGTCCTTTTATTTTTCTTCTGGCTTGTGCTTGGGTGGCTGTTGTGCCATTTTAAAAGGTAGTTTCATAGTGCTAATTATAGAATATGCTCTAGAGTATGGCTGGCCTTAGGAGGGTGAAGGACTTCAGCAGAGAACATTTTCACATTTTAATTGGGATAATGGAAGTTTAAACTGTTATCTATCATGTTAAACAAAATGAATCCAAAGATGCTAGATGGATATGGAATGATTAATTACTCATTCTTAAGACCTGTGCTGCTTAGTTTTTGGTGATAAGATGGTGATAAAACACTTTAATTCAGAACAACAGAAATAAGGATAGTGTGTTGTCAGTGTGGAGAACACAGAAAAAATATGTTAGAGATGGGAGCACCTGGGAATCCTCTCCCATTGTACACACACAATTGCTTTTAACTTTCATGCTAAAAGTTAAGGTAGTGTTAATAAACACGTAACTGAATTAAGTCTCTTCTGATTGCAAGACATGAAAATCTAGTTAGACTGAATGTTTCTTGAAGAGATACAGAGAGGCTCAAGGAAGTTCAGGGCAGGAAGTATCATACGTCTAGGCCGAGATCCTTGGAGATGGGGTCTGTGTGTCTAGTCTTGGTTTGAAAGCTAGTGCTTGAGGGAACACTTTGCTTATCCTGGGCTAACTGCCCCTGAACCTTCTGACAAATACTTTTGGGTCACAATTCCACGTTTTATGAGAAGAATGCTACTTGCTGTTTTTTCCCCTTTACTGAGTTTATTGGTACATTTTAGGCGTACATTATGATCATATTCCATGAATGTGTACCTTACATAATGTATCTTCATTCTAATTTTCCCATTCCCCTGCCCTCCCTACAACCCTTCTATATACACAAGCTTTTCTTCCATTTTTGTTTTTATCATTATTTTTTCTTTCCCTTCTTTGCTTTCTTCTACCCGTCTTTCCCTTTTCCCTTTGAACATTTCTCTGTATTTTATAATACCTGTCATGAACTGTGGACCTCATTTACACCTTCAGTTTCTCATACTAGAGAAATGATGCAGTATTTATACATCTATGTCCTAATTATTTGTGAGTATGTCCTCAAGTTATATCCATTTGAGTATAAATCACTTAAATTTGTCAGTCTTTATGGTTGAGCAATACTCCATTTAACTTTTTAAAACACAAATCTTTTTCTTTGTAAGTTGAATTCTTTATTATTCCAGTCTCTAGTTGATGGGCATTTGGGCTGCTTGTGTTTGTTTGTTTTAGTGTAGACCAAGCATCTTCCCTTTAGGTCACATTCCTCGCCTTGTTCACTCAGCCAATACTATTCGCATTATATGGTAGCTAATGCTTACAATCCTTTTAGACACATTAAGTACTAGTCCGGCATACTTCACTTTATGAAGGGAAACTGAGACAAGAATAACTCAATAGCTTTTCCCAGATTATTCTCTAACTCCAGGCCCTGTGCTCTGAACAAGCACACCCTATGGACACGGCCATGTGTTCTTAGTCTTCGATTCATCCCAAAATGATTGAGTTGGAGCCAATTGCGTAATCTCTCTAACATGTAGCCTTTCCACAAATGTTTCAGAAATGATTTTCCTAACCTTTCAATTGACAAAAAGGAAGGAATGAAAGCACAATAACATATTATCATAGGGCTTGTGTGATGCGAAGAATAGAACTCTACTCAAGCGTGTAGGAAGACTCAGTTGAAGTTGTGTGCAGTAGGATTTATCCAAATATATGAGAGGCAACCTTTCAGGCATGAAAGGGCAAGAAACATTAGCCATACCTTAGAATGCCTTGAACTGGAACCAGAATTGCAAATTTAGAAATATAAGCTGCTTGCTCTATCCTTCTGTTGTCTCATTCATTGCTCTCTCTTATTTTTCTCTATGGATTTCCTGTGTTTGAACATGACTGTCACAGCTGTGAGGGTGAATGACCTTTACTGTAAGCACCTACCTTTGACATTGGTCTCTCTGACTTCATAGTCCTATGACAGCGTTTGACTGCCCCCATCTGGTCCACAAATTTGTTCTCTTTATATCAGGCTTCCATCGTAGGTCAATCAGCAAAGGAAGAGGTAAGATCACATGGTAGAGAGGACTGTTACCTCTTCCAAGGACTGTAATAAACAAGAGATCATTTGAAAGAGGTATGGGAAGGGCAGACAAACATATTGATGTTTTCTCCACCTGCAGTCTTAGAACTCTGACACTCTTTTGAAACACTTTGTGCATTTCTCCAAGGTTCATCATTTTGGCTTCACAGATAATGCTTTAAACACATGAGCATATGGCACACACTGTTGTAGGACAATATTACATGTACCAAGGTCTCAATTTCTTTTTTTTTAATCTTTATTGGTACATTACATATATGCATCATGACTGCACTCCATAATGGGGATTTGTACCAGTATAAGACACAACTTAATTCTCATTTTTTCCCATAGCTCTACCCACCCTACCACCCCCCTATATACATAAAATTTGTTTCCTTTCTTTTTTGTTATAATATCATTATTTTTGCTTCTTCACACTATTTTACTTTGAGTATTTTCTATTTCACAATATATAACATACAATTCTAGGACTCATTTACATCTTCATTTTCTCATACCAGAGAAAAGATGCGATATGTACCTATCTGTGACCTATTCATTTCACTTATGAGGATATCCTCAACGTATGTCCATTTAAGTATAAATGATTCAAAGCTATCATTATCATTAGTCATTTGAGAGATGCAGATGAAAACAACACTAAGATTTCATCTCACTCCACATAGAATGGCTGCCATTTCAGAATCGGCCAGCAGCAAATGTTGGTGAGGCTGCGGAGAAGAAGGAACCCTTCTCCACTGTTGGTAGGACTGTAGATTCGTACAACCCCTGTGGAGATCAGTTTGGAGATTCCTCAAAAAGCTAGGATTGGAGGTCCCATTTGACCCGGCCATTACCCTGCTAAGTATATACACACAAGAATTAAAAGACTCATATCACAGTGACATATGTGCACCCATGTTTATAGCAGCCC
>PVIR01038312.1:0-14627 GCA_004026965.1 Petromus typicus
AAAAAAAAAAAAAAAAAAAAAAAAAAAAAAAAAAAAAAAAAAAAAAAAAAGAATAAGAGGAAGAACAGAAGGCAGTGCAATTGGAGGGAGCTAGAATGTGGGTTTCCTTGCACCCGATGAGAGGGGGCAGCCATCTCCATGGGTAAGGGCACCAGAGAAGCAGGGTGAGGGGCTGGCAGGCATGGTGCCCTAGGCTCTGATCCTACCACAGGAAAACAAAACAACACAGACCAAGCATCCGCAAGACAGCAACAGGAGAGGCACGCTCACAAGTGCTGCCTGCAGAGCAGCACATCTGAGAGGGCTGCTGTTGCTGGTGGTGACGTTTTGTTTCAGTCTTTGGTTTGTTTTGTTTCTGTCTTGTGAAAGTTACCGAGAAACAGCATGAAACACTCACGATTCCCACATCTCTTCCAGTGCTGGCCTTGTTTGAAAAGAGATGAAAATGAGCCCTTATTTCTCTATGAACTGAAAGCACTTTGATAAGCAGTCTTGCCCCTGTTTCTCTCTCTCTTCACCCTACATGCACACACAGGAATGAGAGGCTGTATGAAATTAGTTCTATCACCTTGCAAATTGATAAAGAAGAGGGAACTGATTTTATTTAATATACTTTAAAGCAAAGAGATGTAAGTAATTTTCTCATGGCAACACGTAAGGTTTTCCTGCTAATTGTTCTGTAATACTGGGTTAGTAAGAGCTATTTTTTATTTACCCTGGAGATGTAATTATGAATGTATGAAAAGCTTCATTTCTATGAAGGTGTACAGAAAGAATGTTTATAATCCAGAAACTTGGGAGCAATCTGAGCAATAATGGAAGAGATAAAAATACATAACATGATAAAAGGAATCAATAATAAAATTTTACCACAGAATATTTAACATGTTTGTAATACCAAGTTACAAAATTTTCAGTTTAATAGGTTCTTCTTTCAATAAAATAAGCATACATATACAGAATTATGTAGGAGAAAATTTAAGACACTCTTGAATGAAGTAGATTAGTCATGTGTATACCCAAAATACCAAGAGCAGTTATTTCTAGTTGATAGTTATTGGTAATTTTATTATAAATGTACATAAAATATGGAGTATCTTATTATACAGCATATAACATATTCTTATTATTCTAGAAAAAAGTTGCATATTTCAGAATAAACCAGGTACATTTCTTTCAAGAAAAGGAAATAACTGATCAAGATTATAGATTAACCCCATATATCTGTTCCTCTCTATAAGACATAAATGATATAATAGAAAAGATAATTTTAAAACATGACTTTATTTGAGCATTAGAAATTGATAAATGGTATAATCCTATCACAACAACCTTTGAGGAATTTTTCAAAATCGAAGTCGATCTGGAAATAAAGATACCAGATTAGAAAAACAGGACCATGCATGGCAAACACTATTTCAAATGTAAGATAGTTTCCTAAAAGTAATTTATTTTGAACACCAGAGGGTCTAACCTTAAGCTCCAAAGAGCAGAGAGATCCTGAGACAAGGTCACGGTCATAGATTGATGTCTCATCTGCAACAGCTGATGTGCCTGGGGCTTTCTCAGCTGTCCTACCACTGAGAGAGAGAAAACATGCCTTTGCCCCAGAAGGGAGTTCTAGACAAACACACAGCTGGGCCCCGATTAGGCCCCAATTAGGGAGTGGGGCCCAACATAGTCAGAAAGAAAGGAACACCACAAAGAATTAGCTGACAGAGATTCTCAGCAACAGAAACAGTCCCCCAAGACAACCAGTTTCCTGAACAACGGTCTCTCACTTGAATGAAAGTCACCAAAATCAACAAATGGAAAAGTTAACACTGGGAAAAAAATTGTTTTTGTGGTCAAACTTTTCAGGAAGAACTTGGTGTCTGTCAGTCAGCATTCTGTCACTGTGGCAAAATATTTGAGTTAATTGGGAAGGATAGAGCTTAATTTTTGCTTAGTGTCCAAGGGCTCAGTCCTGGTCCCTTGGCTCTGGTGCTTTGGGTCGGGAAGAGCAGCATGGCAGGGAATGCACGCTTCATGGCAGCCAGGAAGCAAAGACAGAGAGAGGGAAGGATGGAGTTACCAATACATCCTTTAAGGCTTCATGTCAAGGACTGCCCACATGGCCTGCTGCCTCCTAGCAGCATCACAGGCTAGCAACAAAGCCTGCTGCCTTGAAAGTTGTTTCATCATGCTCCACAGAATAGGGTACTGGCCACCATGATGTCGTAGGAGAACAATACAGGAAGAGGAAGTATGAGACGTGGTGTACTGGGGATGGGGGTGGGGGAGGCACTCCAGTGGAATCTACTGTACAAGCTCACTGCCTGTTATACTTAAGATGTAAAACATCCCCCAAAGTCTCTGTGCCCAGAGTTGGGGCTTTGTGGGAGCGCTGTATTCATCCAAACATCCATCGATTGACGAGTTCATGACGGCTGTGCTGTTAGGAGTGAGTTTTGGTGGAGGTGCAGACATGACCTGGCAGGAACTGTTCTTGTCTCCAGCCCCTCCCTTCTCCCTCTGCTTCCTGGCTGTCATGGGTTGGTGGAGCAGCTCCCCATCCCCTGCCTTTCCTCTGTGCTGTTTCTGCCTTGGAGTAGATGAAGGACGCATGGCCTGAATCCTTTCAAACAGTGAGCCAAAATAAACCTCTCTTCTTTTAAGTTGGAGACATCAAGTTCTGTCCTAGAAACAGGAATATGACTAAGATCCTACGCACAACACACACACTACACAGTGAAAGATTGGAGATGGGAGTCTGGTCTCGTGCCCTCTAGGATGGACAACCCCACTGCTCACTTTTGGTCTGCACTACAATTATCAGTCATTCTTTTGTTTGTGTACTATGACTCCTAAGGGTCAGGACAAGTCACATTCCCATACATTCGCCCCTCTGAAAATGACCTAAATAATCCCAAAAATGTAATATCTGAGATCAAGGCTACATTTGTCTTTTAAACTGAATATACTCCCATGGAAAGACTAGTTAAAGGCAAGATGATTTTATGTTGTTTTCCTTAACCAACATAATTACACAGTAAACTTAATAAAATAGCAAAGCATTATAAAATAGTAAATCACTAGAAAATGAATTTTCCCTTATGAATTAAAGAAAACATATCTATTTAATTTTTGAGCTTTGCTTTTGCCTTTCCAAATAAATTTTTAACACTATTTTTCCCAAAGTATAATTTTCAGTGTAACTTTTTATATATTATGTGTAATTCTTTGAATTCCACATTAAAATAAGAAAAGATATTCCTTATAATTAATAAAATTGGGTGACTATTGGGAAAAGTATAATTTTTTTCATATTTGAACTCTCTGCTATAGTGATTCACATGAAAATGGAAGTTATTTTTCAATATCTCATGAGTTGAACACTGACAGTAGTTAAAAAGGAAAGCAAAAAACCCTCACATTCTATACAAACTCTTTTAGAAGATTAATTAAAACAGAAGCCACACCCAGACTAGAGAAATATATCTATTGCTTGGGAAGAAAGACATTGTATTGTATGACATTGGGAAAAGTACTAGGAACTATGAGCTTCAGTTTTCTTAGCCCTCCTGTGGGGTTAGTACTGTAGTTGAATTGTTTTGGTAACAGATGGTCTCTAACTTACGACTGTTCCCCTTAGAATTTTTAATTTCATATAAAGGTAAGTAAATGGTATGGATAAAAATGATGTGCATTCTACAGAAGCTGTACTTCAAGCTTTGATCTTTTCCTGGGCTAACCATATTCCATGTAATGCTCTCTCCGTCCAAAGACCACACCACAGACACTAGTAAGTGGGCGAGGTGGGATGTTAACACATTGTGGAGGAAGTATCTTTGTCTTACAAAAGAAGCTCTGCCATAAACTCAACTGTAGCCAGTGCAAGTGCTGATCACGTAGGGTAGGCCAGGCTACGGGTTCAGTGGGTTAAGTATGTATAGGCCATTGTCAATGTAGGATATTTTCAGTTCATGTGTTCGTGAGAATGTAAGCTCATCGTAAGACAAGGAACAATCTGTTATGTAAAACAGTGTCTTATGTTCAGTCTAGAGTGGGCATTTAATATGGGGAGTATGGAAATACATCTGCATTTTAGTCAGGTTAGCACTAAAAACAGGAACTGAGAAAAGCAAAAGGAAGTCAGCACAGCTTAGAAAGTCCTGAGTGGATCTCTGAGTGCATACTTTCAACTTTTCCCGAGGGCTGCTGATGTGGCACAGCACCGGCCTTCCCCACGCTTCTGGAAGTCATGCTCTCTTGAGACTGGATACACGTATGTGAAGCCCTGAGCTGCAGTAATCCAAAGGCCAGTGAGCAAAAGAAGCCTAATGAATTTAGTTTAACTAAGTAGTTTAGGTTAATTCTGAGGAAGGTCCACATGTATCAGGGCCAATCAGCAGCTTGCCCACCATGAAATATAATTAAAATCACTTCAATAACATTTGAAACCCAAAATGAACATCAGACTATTCTCTTTATGAATGAATGACAGCATAGTTTTAGATTCATTTTGGTTGCTATTTGTTTTGAAATCGGGGCTACAGAAGAGGTTTGTGCACATACTGATCATTCCAATTCTGAGCGTTAAATTATGCCCAGGGCATGTAACTCAGACAGTAACAACTTTTCTATTGGCTAATAAAATATTCCACTTTACAATATCTGTGGCATAAGAACACACACTCAAACCAGACATTCTGCAACTTGAGGCTATTGTTTGTTACCCTCTCTTTAAATTAAGAATGTCCAGACTGCTCTGGATACACATTCACAGCATACAGTTTGAGTGTTTCCGTATGATGTTGTATAACCTGAGCTAATTTTATGCTAGTTGAATAAAAAGTAGATGCTTATATGGATATGTATGCATGGATGTGCATGTTCATATTTATGTAAGCACATGTGTGTAAATAGTATATCACATACATATGTACATAGATAGGGACAATTTACTGTTAGGTAAGGAGAAATTTTTTTCTGAGAGGTGAAATAATGATCATTTAAAATTTTTTCTTCATTCCTTTCAATCTAAATTAAACTTTCAAAAATCCATTAATATTACATTTCCAAAAATGTAAAATCATCAAAAAATATTTAATTTCATTATATGAGAGAACAGCACCAATTCTGGTTTGCAGAATTAAATTGATCTAAGCAATATGCAGTATATATTATTTAAAACATACCAAAAATATAAGAACACAATAGTCTATACAGTGGAGATAAGGGTCTGTTTCAGTTATTTGTCTCTACTGCTTGAAGAATGCAGATGCACTTGTTTGAAAGCTAAAAGTAACGGGATAACATTCTATCCTTTACATTTTTAGGTGTAAAAAGATAATTTCTATTCCAGGGGCTCGGCAGTTTATAAAGATTTCCACGCACAGTGGGTTTTATTCTGAACACACAAAACACTATAATCCTTTCCAGTGCTGGATTATTGAATTTCTGTCAACCATTCAAAACTATTTGTAGATGTTTTTTGAATTCTGTGAGTCAGAACTTGTTCCTCCCCCATGAATTATTCACATAGAAGCTTTTCTTCCTCTTGTAATACTTTTCAAAAATGTGAAAAGAATATAGACTTTGTATCCATCAGAATTCAATATTTTAAAAAGAGCAGTTACAGTGAGCCTAGGAATAAGATGATAGATCAGGAGTGTAATTTATCAAGAAAATCTTAAATTGTCCAAAGTAAATAACTGATGAGCATCTTCTGTCCTTGGAAAAGAAAATAAAACCTCTATTGTTTAGAAAGCCATTTATTTTCTCCCTAATAAGTTATGTAGTTTATAAGGTAATTACAAAGACATTTACATGAAGGTATGTGTATCAATATATGTATATTGACATTTATATAAATGCATACATCTACCCAATTTACATATAAATTATTCAATTACATGTAATTTTTGCACACTTTGCATATAAAAACTATATGGTTATATAAATTATGTGTATCTTCATATCCTAAGGGTACAATTATATTTTACTGGGAAGTATGTCCAGGAAAAGTCAGAGGAAATGGATCAAGGTTGGAAAAGCTCCAAACCTACTTGGGAAGGACCTGTCCACACTTCTTATATGACTCGGGGCATGGATGTGTTTCCTGTTGTCCTGCCTTCAGCAACTGCAGGTCTTCATGCACATTGTGCGTGCTCCTGTGCATGATGAGCTTCAGGAGTCACAAGCAGTGTGTTCAGGGAAGGGAGAGTGAACCCTGTGGTCCAGGCCCATCTGGGCATGTTGCAGTGGTGGGCACAGAAAGAAGAGGTGGAAAGATGCTAGGAGGATGAAAAGACCCTAGGTGGGCAGACTAAAAAGAGAGGGCAAGGCAGTGTCCTCTGCCTTGGCAATGGCCTTTCTTCCTGCCTCCCTCTATCTTCCAGTCATTGTGAGCTGAGTGTGAGGTGCAGCCTCTTTCCTTTGCTGTGTGCTTCTGCCATGATGGTCTTGTCTTGGAACCCATCTATCACGGACTGAGTTCTGTGAAACCAAAACCTGAACCTCTCCTCCTCTGTGTATGACAGTTCCTTTGTTCCAGCAATGGAAAGAAATACATAGCATTATTAGATGTAATACTCTGCCAACTTTAGATGTTAACAATACAACCTAATAGTATGCATTAACTCATTTATTCCCTGAAGAAATGTATATATATATATATATATATATATATATATGTATGTATATATATGTATGTATTTTATATGCATGTATTTTATATATATATATGCATGTATTGTGTATATATATATATGCACGTATATGTATATATATGTGTGTGTCTGTGTACCAGGTGCTATCCGAGATGCTGCGCATGGGGCCAGTGAACCTTCCTTTTTAGATGTTTTAATCAAATGGGGCGGGGAGGCATTGGGGGAAGCAAGCCACATATGAATAAAAGATGGATAGCACCAGAAGCTGGCAAGTGCTAGGAAGAAAATTAAAGCTAGCAAGACTATTTGATCTGCAGTTTGAGGAAGGTGGTGTTGCTGTTTTAGAGGAGGATAGTAAGGTTCTGAGTAGAAAATTAGTTCTTCCAGGGCCACATAGCTAGTATTGCTAGGGCTTCAATTTAATTCTGAAGACTTAGCTAGTCAGGCTCCAGAAGACCTGCTCACTGTGTTTCTGTCCCCAGTCCACAGTGACACCCATGCATCTAACAGTCAATTTATCACAGGAATAAGCTGTGATAAAAATACAGACTTCTTGGAGCTGTTAAAAACAGTGTATGGCCCAGTCCCCCAGAGAAAATGCCTGAAGCATTAGTTATTACCATGAGGTTATACTCCGTTTGACATTTAATTGGTGCTCTAGTTCGGATTACTAATTTGCATAGAAATGGCACTTTATGTGTGAATATAGTTATTAAGGCACACAAGGCTTTGTTTTAGCAAGAATTCCCAGTTGTGGTTTGTAGGTTGTTGGGCTGGCCATTACTGCTACTGAAAAGAAATCATTTTGCAGTGGCAGTGTACAATTGCCTCTAAGGGAATGGTGACCCTTCTCCGTTGTTATGGCAGCACTTGGCTGGTAGAAATTTACTAATCAATGTTAGAGAACGTTGTTAAAAAGGTCAGACTAGAGGAATATCAAATCGTGAAAAACAGCAAGAGAGAAGTAATATCCACTCATATTTGAGTAGAAGTCTCATTGGGGCCACACGATTTTCCCAGGTTCCCCCCACTTCTGGCCATTGCCTTTCATAAAGGATGCACCATCATGGGGACTCAGCTTCATCTATCAAATAGCTGTGCTTGTAAAGATATTAGTTTAACTTTAGAACTAGACCATAATTTAAGAGATGGGTAAAATATCCTTATCCTCATATAAACTTATAAGTTTTATTGTCTCCTCATTGTTTGTCTCTTTGTAGCTGACCCTTGAAACACTTAATTGTTTTTCTCTCCTTATGTCAGTATACTACACAGTTTAGTGTAATTAAAATTACCAATTCAATTTGAATCCACGCTTCCATATGCTTTTCCGTTATTTTGAACTATTTGTTCTAAACTGGAGTCTTTTATTAGAATGCAACACTGATTTTAGTAAGATTTTCATGGAACAGTTGTTAATAATTCCTGAGCCAAAGGAAGAAGTTGACATAGTGGTTTATCATTTCAGATGTTTTTTACATGAAAAAACTCATACATTTGTTGTAATACAGTCTTATACTTGTCACCCATGCCTTGCTTTTTTCTGTAACATAAATTGTGATATTTACTTTTAAATGATGCTGTGTATATATTTGGGGAGTACTTTCTCAACTTTCAAATAGCTTTCTGCACTATTAGAATTTATCTGTGGAATGAAATATGCTAGAAATGTCAACAGTGCTTGCCACTAGGTATAGTCATTCTGAATGACATTTTCCTCAGCTTGTTTTATATTCAGTTTAAAGTTTTTGCCTGGAAAATAATTCCTCTTACCAACAAATGGTGATCACTTGACAGGGACAGGCAAGTTTAAATCAAACACTTTTTTATGAAAATTTCGGTGCAGGGCTCAGCTACACTTAAATTTGGAAATTTTTGATCCTCTAGACCTTGCCTTGTATCTCTGTGGACTTCAGGAGAGCAGCTGTGTTGGCAAAGATTTCAGAACTGGATATTTAACTCATAGGAGACAACAAATTTTTTTTTTTTTGGCATGGAATTGATACAATTGCCTCAGTATCTATACGAACTTAGTCAACCACAGATAACAATATTTTTAAAATTTGGGGCTGCAGGGTGTGTTGGGACATGCCTGTAGTCTCAGCGCTTTGGGAAGCCAAGGCAGGACTGGGAGGCTGAGCTCAGTCTGGGCTCGTTAGTGTGGAAGGTGATTGGTTATGGAGGGGCTACACATCCAGAACATGGAAAAGAAGACAGGCTGTTGCTAACAATGAAGAGAAAATAATCAAAGGGGAGTTGGAAATAGGAGAACAGCAAGAAAAATCTAATGTAGCTAATAAGTACTAAATGATCCCAAATAACATGAAAATGGAAGTTGCAGAGATCTAGCGAGAAGTACTATGTTTATAATTCAAATATGGTGGAAAGCTACCCAGACTAGCAGACAGAACATCATTGCCAACACAACTAAAACTATCCTGAACAAATGCCTTTATTTTATTTATTTTATTAACAGTAGACAAATTTTAATTATATTCTGATGTCTAGGATTAATAACATTCTACTAATCATTTTGTGTTTCAAACTGGGTTTATTCTCAATGTATATTATACTGATGTAAAAATGTGTAAAAATCAAATAGAAAGTTACAACAAAAAAGGAAAATAGGCTTTAAAAGTCTAAATTGATTAAAATAAAATCTTTCTTCAAAGAAATTTTATACTTACCATAAATTAGGAATAAAACTTTGACACTTTAGTCATCATAGGTTCTAAACCCACTTGAGCTACTTTATTAAATCAACCAGAGGACCTCTTTGGGACAAAATAAAACCCCCTCATAAAGTATCAGAAACCTGAGTGCACATTCATAATTCAGGCTCTTTGAGTAATGTACTTTTCAAACACTCCATCATTTTAATTGAAATTCTGAAGTAATAATGAACTGCTAGTTTCTCTGAGACAGAAAAAAGCAGCTATTCAGTCTCTGAATGTTAAAGTTGGCAGCTAATAATTTTTCAAATGCTAATAAATTCTAGGAGTACAAAAACAGTTCTGTTGCCCTTTGTTCTACATATACTAAGTTAGCGTTATACTTTTACTATTAGAATTGATCAATTATTGTGTAATTGCTTCAATTAGTGAAGAATCAATGCAGGGACTTTAAATCCTGCTGTTAATTAAAAAAATACTTTCTGTAATGTTGCACAATGAGAGGCCTAGTGTGCAGCTCTGCAGGATTTTAAATTTATTCTGCGTGCAACAGAGAGCCTCTGACCTAGGGTGTGCTTCGTAAGGGTACAGAGAAAAAGAGACAAAGGCCAGCAGGCTGGATTAAGAAAAATAGGCAATATAGATTATAGGAGACAACTTAAAATATACTTAAAGTAAACTGGTTGTATAAACAGATTATATGTATAGAGTTTAAGAGACAGGAGGAGGATGCAGATGTCTCTTAGACTTTTGTCCTTAGGTCCCTTTTTCTGACCAATAATACTTCTCTAAGTTCTCCTTAAAATATTTTATCTAAACTGAAGACTTGTAGATCTTTAAATCTAGGTCAGGAGCCCTCAAATATTGTGTTGTAAAAATAACTTTCCTGGAAGTTGTTGAGAACAATGAAAATTTCTTGTTTATATTAGTCATGGCTATCAATTTTTACTATATTAGAAAATATGTAGGATTTAAAAATATTTATTACTTCTTTAAAATTCATAAAGCTGTCACATGTTAAATAACATATTTCTTTGTTAAGGACTATATTTTCAAACATAAAAATTAACTAGTGAAAAAGTGGCAATGACTTGTATTTTTTTGACAAGTTCTTTCATGTATGGTTTAATGGAAGCCAATCAGAGCCACCTACCAGCTTCTGCAGCACATTGTATTTGACTAAAATCCTGCCTTGCCTTTGTACAGTTAGGAACAGAGAACAATTTTTGTTTAACAGTGCACTTATTTCCACCAGGGAATCATTTCTTAAAGTTTACTTGTAATAAGAAGTCTAGAAATCACATTACCTTTCTGTTAACCACTCATAAGCATGCAGCACACATGTGGGTCATTTAAAAACATTAGCTTACTGGATGTTGCAAGTCTTCTATCGAAGGATGGAAAATAATATTCCATGCAACAAAAAGCTGAACAGAAATAGGTGTAGCTATCTTACACTAAGACAAAGTGAGCTTCAAGCCAAAACTGATCAACAAAGGCTAAAGAGAAAGGTCACTGTATGCAGTAATGACCACTGTCATGTTTGTGACATGATAGTTCATACATAAAAACATAATTTTGCCCATTGCTTTTGATTCCAAGTTAAATTATTCCTAATCAAAGCATTCACAAACAGAGACACACTGTATTGGTTAAGGGAATAATCCAATAGGAAGAGTTAACAGCTATTAACATATGCACCAAAAAGTGGTGTACCTAACTTTATAAAACAAGTATTTGTGAATATAAAAGATCAAATAAACATAAACATATTTAAAGGTGACTACTCCAATAGTGCATTGTCACAAAAAATAAATTAACAAAAAATTTAAAAAAGAAATGTCAGAGTTGGACAAGAATCTTCAAATAAGTGGACTTAATAGATACCTGCAGAGCATCCAACCCAACATAATTCTTTTTAGAAGCACATGGAAATTTTCTGCAAAATAGACTACACACTAACTAATAAATCCGCTTTAACTAAATTTAAATAAATTAACATTATGCCTTGTATATTACCAGACCATAGTGTAATCAAGTTAGAAATCAACAACAAAACTCAGAAATAATGTAAATGCATAGAAACTATATATTATATTCTTAACTAAGCAATAGGTTACAAAAGACATCAGGGAGGAAAAGAAAGTTTCTAAAAGTAAATGATAATGTCAACACAACACACTATATATCTTATAAGACACGATGAAAGCTGTCCAAAAGAAAGTTTATAACTGCATTCCCACATTGCAGAAACAGAGCCCTAATAACTCAGTAATGCAACTCAAAGCCCTAGAAAAATCAACAATCCAAACTCAAACCTAGTATAAAGAAGGAAATTATAAAGATCAGAGCAGGAATCAATGAAATTGCCATAAAATACAAAGAATTAATGAAGCTAGAGTTAATTCTTTCAAAGAATAAACAAAATAGATGAACCTTTAGCCAATCTAACTAACAGGAGAGAAAGGTCCAAATCAATACAATTAGAAATAAAAATGATACTGCCAAATTAAAAAAAAAACCAACTACTTATAAACTTATTCACAAACCCAGTAAGTTGGAGATTTCAGAAGAAATGCATAGATTCCTAGATCTATATGAATTACCAAAATTATACTAAAATGATTTAAAATCTTGAATAACCTAACAGCAAATAATGAAATAAAAGCAGTAATAAATAACCTACTTTCTAAGAAAAGTCTAGATCCAGATAAGTTCCCTGCTGAATTTAACAAAAGCATTAATGAAGTATTAGAACTTCACTAATATTGATACTCCTCAATCTTTTAAATGACATTGAAAGAGAAGGAGTATTCTCAAAGTCATTACAAGAAGATACTATACCTCAATTCCAAAACCAGACAAAAAGTCAACCAAAAAAGAGAAGTGTAGACCAATCTTTTAAATGAATATAGATGCAAAAAAATTCAGCCAGATACTAGCAAACAGAAAACAATGGATTGTCAAAAAGATGAGACATCCATCACAATCAGCTGGGCTTCCTCCCAGGTCTGGTGCAACACAGGCAAATCCACAAATATCAGACAACTGGAATAATATAGAGCTGCTTATTTTTAATTCATAAAAATTTTAAAGATAAAATCAAAGTAAGTTTAGAAAATATGTAGAGATGAACAATGAAGACAGTTGTAGGAACTTTAAGGATGTGTATGAGCTGTACCGAGAGATGATATTTTGCTTAAATGTTTATTGTGAACAGGAAAATAGAAAGGTTACATATATAAGAGTTAGATATCCTTAAAATGTAAGGAAATTTATTTTAAGGCATTAAGTATATTATAAAGATAAGGAATATCAAAAATACATAACATAAAATATTTTTTAAAACCAAGATTATTTTTTGAAATAACAAATGAAATTGACAAACTTCTAAGGAGATTCATAGGGTAGTTTTTAAAAAAGACAAATAAATGATTTTAGAAATTATCAAGGCATACAATTTTTCACAGAGCAGAAATTTTAAAAAATCAATATTATAAATAATTATGCATACATATATTTTCATAAAGTTAACAAAATCCCAGAAAAATAAGTTAGTAAAAATGACTAAAATAGAAAACAAGAATTATTTTTAAAAACGTTTTAATATATTGACCTGAAGCTCTCTAAACTGATAATTCATAGTGGAAAATCTCACTCACAGGCTGCGAGGCCTTGCACCCAGAATCGATTCCGGGTGGTTTTCGGGCCCGCTGGGCCTGGAGGGCTTCAGGCATCTCAGGCAAGGGGCCAGGGCGGCCCTATCTGTACCCTGTGCTAGTCCCCACCGTGCCGCGCTCTCCTTCCTGATTTGTCTTTCTTTCTAATCCCTCGCTCCGCTGCTACACGGCTCCTGCTCGCTTTAAGCTCTTTCTTCAGGTTTAATCAAGCAAAGAAGTGGAAATTCTTGACTTGGTGATATGAAAACAAAACTGAAATGTCTTCTTGGGAAAAAAGTGGTAGGTTTTTCCTCTCCTTTGACTGTGAAGAAAATATGGGACAATCAACCCGTGAGAGTGTGGTGGGTGTTGATCCCTGGGACGCGGAGACAAAGCAGAGCCTAAGATGAGCAGGGGCAAAAGGTGAGGAGGAGAAGAACAGAGCACAGTGCGCAGGGACACGGGACGGGGCCTCGCAGCCCGGGGCATCTCCTCTCCAGGAGAGGGCCCCAGGGGAGGACGGACAGAAACCACTGCGTCAGGTCATTTCTGCTGCGTCATGTAACGCGGTATGGGAGCCCTGAAGCCGGCATCCGGCAGAGAACAAAGTAGTATGAGACCAAATGATTAAGTGTTGTCTGCGACGGGAGGGAACATGCGTAAGGCAGAAACTCAGAAGGAGCCGATTATTCCCATTTTGAGAACTAAAGAGACAAGAAATTTTAGTTTTCTTAATTTCTTAAAAAGAAATAAAATATTCTGACTCAATGTGGATTACTAACTCCTTCAATATTGAAAACTTCTCCTCTGGAGCCTTCATTATAAAATAACTTTCTGTTTCATTAAGTTTTATAAAATTTCCTCTGATTTATCTTTGTCTATGTGAATATATTAAACATTTAATTATTTTTATGACTTGTCGTTTTTATTATTCTCTTTATCACAGAAGATTTTGGAATGAAAGGCTTCTTTTATTCTGTGTTTAATTTCTTTATAAGGTGCAGGAAAGTAGAAAAGGGTTAGTGAAAATCAAATGCCGTGGGCTGGGGATTTAGCTCAGTGGTTCCAGTACCTGTCTTGCAAATGCCAGGACCCGTGCCCACCAGCAATCAGTACCACATACCACAGTGCCCGGAGTGGCGGCTATAATCCCAGCACTTGGGAGGCAGAGGCAGGAGGATTGCTGTGATGTGAGTTTGAGGCTGAGCTCAGGGCCAGCCTGAACTACAAAGTGACACCCTGTCTCAAAAAAAAAAAAAAAAAAGAAAAGAAAAAAAGAAAAAAGAAAAAGAAAATAAAAAGGAAATCAAATCCCACACCTTTGGTGTGGTTTTACCACTTTTGTACTTTTGTCAGCCTTTTTGTTCTCAGCTTGAATGGTAATATGAAACAAAATAGTGCAGCGGGCCCCGTCGGTAGTTTATTAAAGCCAAGTTATTAGTGCGTAGACTGCAGCAATTAGGAACGATTTTATCAAGGGACACAACTTGTATTGAAAAGTTCTATTAGGGACGTTTGGGAAACTGCTTAGAGAATACATCCTGTGGCATTCTTGTAGGGGAGTATGAGACATCATGTGTGAACACCTTTGCCCACACACATGATCATTTTTCCATGTACTTGAACAAATCTGAGCCCCAAAT
>PVIR01038313.1:0-14640 GCA_004026965.1 Petromus typicus
CTCACTGAGTAGCTGTGTAGACCTGGCCAGTTCTCGGTATGTGCAGTAGGGATCGTCTGCAGAGTGACTAGAGCTTTGAGAACATCTTCAGCCATGGGGGGATGGGGGGATGCGTAGTTGTGTGAGCCTTTGGACACAATATTTTCATCAACCAAAGAATACATAATTTCTTTTCTGTGTACTGATTAAAGACCTCTTCTGGGATATACTGTCTATCATTAATTTATCAACACTAAGTGAGGGTCCGTGGTGCTGTAACTTACTCTTGGACAAATCTTATATGAAACATTTTTTTCCCTCAAGGTGTTGCGGCTTTTTCACAGGCAAGACCACCCCATTCCTCCACCCTCAGCAGTCTCCTTTCTCTCTGGGGGTCTCCGTGCCCTGGGTGTCCCCAGTAAACACTTCACCGCTGTGCCTACGGGCCATCCCCTACAGAAAGCACAGAACTGTGGACAGCATGGTACTGAGTAGACTGGGAAAAGGACTTTTGATTTCAGTATGAGAGCCAATACCAAAGGCCAAGAGCCTTTTTGTCCAGCCTCTGCTGGACACACGCTCACGTTTACAAGTGGCTGAGAAATCTCAAGTGTTGATCTTGCACGTAAAGATAGATTTTGGCAAGTGTTGAATTCACAAACACAAAGTCTGCCAATCACCAGAACCAGCTGTGTATCTGTATGTATATTCCCACATATAGTATGTCTGTGCATGTACAGATCCATTTTGTGGTTTGTAAAATGTATAATGTATAATGTATAATGTATTATAATGTATAATGTATTATGCATGTTTGTAAACATGTATAAACCAGAACTTTTAAATTAATGAGTCATGACAGGCAAATCAATTATGAAATCAGTTTAGTGGTTGGTGATCAACATGTGAAATAGAACAGAAAGTCTGAGGGAATCCCATGTATGAAGAGTAATGTCAGCAAGGTGCAGTCCTATACCCATAATTCTGGCTACTCAGGCTAAGGCAAAAGGCTTACCCATTCAAGCCCACCCGTGCAGCTTAGCAAGAGCCTGTCTCCACATAAAGGATAAAAAGGTCTGGCTATAACTCAGTGGTAGAGTACATGTCCTCGGCTCGATTCTCAAATCCACAGAAAAGGAATGAGGTTGTGTGAAAATCCTTGTTCCTTGCCTGATGTGCATGTTCAGTATCTCGGTGTAGGGGGTGTGTTTGAGTCACTGTGCAGTTGGCGCGGAGCTCCTGCCGTGCGTGCAGTCAGGAGTTGAAGGCTGGACTCCAGCCAGAGGGTGCTCATGAATGGGGCTATGGCACTGAGCCTCCTAAATGGAGACCCTGAGCCATTTACAAGCAATGTGGTCTACGTGGCCTTCAGCAAGACCCTTATTGGAGGCCAGTTAGTCTGCTCAGGGGATGTAATGATTGCACTTCCTTGACGGTTCTCGGAGGGAATCAGTGAAGTCATGTGTGTGGGTGCCGGGCACACGGATGGTGAGTGTGACAGTCAATGTCTCCCAGGTGGTGACTGGGTCCGGGCTGGACAGCCAGAAGTCAGACGAGGAGTACCGCGAGCTGTTCGACCTGGCACTGCGGGGCCTGCAGCTCCTTTCCAAGTGGAGCGCCCACGTCATGGAGGTGGTGAGTGTCCCCACACTGACAGGTTCAAGAAGAACCTGTCTGTTCAACCTCTCCCCACTGCTCCTTTTACCAGCTCTATGGAGATAGAACTCACACATCACACTATTTAGAAGTGTTTCTTCATTGGATCTAGTATGTTCATAGGGTTATTCAACCACATTCCAATTTAGAACACTTGTATGGTCTCAAAATGAAATTGCATATATCGTCTACCATGCCTGCAGCCGTAAGCAGGCTACTTTCTACGTGTATAAGTTTTCCTATTCTGGAAATAGTTACATGTACTATGTAAATGGACTCACACTATCTGCAGACTTCTGTACCTAGGTATCTGGGTACCTTATTTCACATGTTCTCCAGGTTATTCCATGCCTTAGCATCACTAAGTATGTTTCCCTTTGCACGGCTGAGTAATATTCTGCTGCATGGACAAACCACATTCTGTTCACCCCTCCATCAGCTGATGGACATTTGGACTGTTCTCCCTCTCCCCAGTACTCTTGGAAGCTGGTTCACCCCACAGACAAGTTCTGCAACAAGGACTGCCCTGGCACAGCGGAGGAGTATGAGCGAGCCACACGCTACAACTACACCAGCGAGGAGAAGTTCGCCTTCGTGGAGGTGGGTGTGGCCTCCTTCCCCTGTCTCCTGCCCACACAGACTGCTGCTTCCTGTTGTCCCGGAAGTGGGCCTGCTGATGCTGAGAGTGTTGGCAGTCATAATGTGTAGGCCTTTCCCTGTCCCCTTCTGCCACCTGAATTAACTTTGGGCCATTCTGGGCCAAAGTTCTTATTCAAAAATGACTAGAACCTGCTGTCTTCCTCAAAATGCCAAAGGGAAATGTTTGCTTCCCTACAAAAAAAGATTAAAACAACACATGGCTGAAAAATATAGGAAAAATACTGAGACGAATAAGTGACCGGAGGACTGCAGATTGCAACTAGTATGAGATGTAGGGTTGAGCAGTGAGGAGAGCAGATTTGAAAGATGGGTGATGCCCGCCGCAGGTGGAGGGCTGGCAGTAGCTTGCCCAGTGCTTCTCAAGGACAGTACGACTGTGTGTATTCACAGCTCTTTCTTGGCTTCTCAATGTAGAGCATTTTCTACTTATTCACATGTTAGGACATAAGGATTTAGTTTTCTTCTCTTCACCTAACACCCCCTGCACACTCACAGTCATAGTTTCCTTCTGATAATTAAATTATGAGGACCAAGAAAATACTGTTCAGCTGGGAATCACGTGGTTCATTTACACTTTCGTTCAATTTTGGTTGGTCTAAAAGTTACTGGTGTCTCTGTGTATGTGAATGTGTGTGTGTGTGTGTGTGTAAATGAAGACTGAACCTTGAACCTTTACACTCAGCTCCGTCTCCAGCCTTTTCTCTTTCTTTCTTTCTTTTTTTTTGAGACAGGATCTCGCTTTGCAGTTCTGACTAACCCTGAGCTTACTATGTAGCCCAGACGAGGCTTGAACTTACAGCAATCCTCTTGTCTTTGCTTCCCAAGTGCTAGGATTACAGGTGTGAGTCACCACGCCTGGCACTGTGGTATGTGGTTACTGGGAATGGAACTTGGGACCTTGTGCTTGCCAGGCAGACGCCAACCACTAAGCTAAATCCTCAGCCCAGCCTTTTTTGTTTTTAACTCTTATTCTGAGACAGTCTTGCTTAGGCTTCCCAGGTTGAGCAGGTTGAGCTCAAGCATATAACCCTCCTGCTTCAGTTCCCCAGAGTGCTAGGGTTCCAGGCGCCTGCCACTTTGCTTGGTAATAACACTCTGTGTTTTATTCTCCACGAACTTACTAAAAAGGCATCTCAATATATAACCAACACAGAAAAAAAACTCCTTACAAAATAATCTAACCGTGATTTTTTGAATTTTATTTTTCTTCTTTCCTTTGAACTTTTCCTCCTGAAGGCCTCTCCCTGGCACTGATTTGGCATCTGCCAGGCTGCAGAGTTTAGACGTTTCCTCCTCACTGCCTTGTAAATCAGTTAATCTCCTGTGTTGATCTCAAGTCTGTCTCTTCTCATGGGGTTTATCTTCCAGTAGCTTCTAAGAAAGGATTATGGCAGGGGAAAAATAGAGAATGTTAATGTCTCGAAATATTTTTATTTCAGTCTCACTTGTAGCTGGCTAGACATAGAGAATTCTAAACTGTAAATATTTTTCCAAACACATGAAAGAATTCCTTTCTTGCCATCTAACTTTTTGTGTTGCCATTGAATGGTTGAATTCTAGTCCATTCTCTGATTCTGTGTTTTATTTTTTCATCTGTAAACATTTTTAAATGTCAGCTTTAAAGAAATGTAAGTCAATAAATCAAATACAATTTTCCCTGTTAAATTTACCCTGTACGATTCAGTCATTTGTAGCCTGTGCACAGAATGGTGTGGCAATTACCACTGTCCAGTTTTAGAACTTTTTTTTAGGTTTTTTGAGACAGGGTCTCGCTTTTGTGGTTCAGGCTGGCCCTGAGCTCAACCTCAAACTCACATCACAGCAATCCTCCTGCCTCTGCCTCCCAAGTGCTGGGATTACAGGTGTTAGCCACCACGCCCAGCACTGTGGTATGTGGTATGATTGCTGCTGGGCTGAGTCTCCACACCCAGTATTGTATATGGTTACCGGGGATCGAACCGGGTCCTTGTGCTTGCAAGACAGGCGCCAGAAGCACTGAGCTAAATCCCTGGCCCCCAGTTTTAGAGCATTTTTGTCACATCCAAAGGATACCCATACCGACTGACAGTCACTTCCCATTCATAGCCCCTCCCAGCGAGCACTAAGCTAGTCTGTCCCTGCGGGTGTTCCTGTTCTGGAGATTTTTTATGAATGAAACTGTCTTTTGTGATTGACTCCTTCCACTACCATTGCTTTCACAGTTGATCTGTGCTATAGCATGTATCAGTGTTCCATTCCTTTAGAGTTGAATAATATTCTGTTCTATTAATATTCCCTATTTAGGGCTGAGAATTTAGCTCAGCGATTCTGGTGCCTGTCTTGCAAGTCCTGGTTCATCCTCAGTAACCACATACAACAATGCTGGGTGTGGAGACTCACGCCCACCAGCCATCAGTACCATGTACCACAGTGTTGGGTGAGGTGGCTCATGTATAATCAATCCCAGCACTTGGGAGGCAGAGGCAGAAGGATTGCTGTGAGTTTGAGGCTGAGCTCAGGGCCAGCCTGAACCACAGAGTGAGACCCTGACTCAAAAAAACCAAAATTCCCTATTTATATGAATATTTAGGTTGTTTGAACTTTTTGGTTATCAGCATGAGCAATGTCAATATGAGGAGTCATAAATAAGTTTCTTTGTAGATATTTTCATTTCATTTGGGTGTGTTTCAAAAAAAGGAAGAAGTGTGTGGAAACTGCTTTAAAACTTGGAGGAACTGTCAGATCGTTTTCCAGAGAAGCAATGTTGTTTTGCAGTTCCATTCACAGTGTCAGAGGACGTTGCCTTCCTCACATTGTTATCATCACTTGCTATTATCTTTTTTATTTTCGCCATTCTGGTGGGTGTATGGTGGTATTGCATGGTGGTTTTGATTTGCATATCCCTTTTTCTCTTCCTTTCCTCCTCCCCTTTCACTTGTTCCCTTCTCATTTGAACATCATCTTCCCATTTCCTGATATCTCTTACACATTTTGGTCCTTATTTACACTTTTGGTGTCTTATGCCAGAGATACAGTGCAGTATTTAAACAGCCCACTGCCCCCTGGGTTTATCTTGGGGAGATGGAAGTCTAGGGTTATATCTTGCTTAAGTGTCTCTCGTTTGTAAAAAATTTAATTCGTGGGTTGATATTTGTAAATTACACATGGGCGGTAGCTCCATTGGTAGTATTTAGAACGTCTAGGAAAAGATTATTTTCAGAGATATCTTCCAGGTGTAGCTAGCTTTTGGGTTTTGAATCTGTTGCGAGGTCCTTCCTGTTCAGTTTATTGGGAATGAGTAGTTGCTGCCTATTTGGCCTGGTGCCTGGTTCTGTAGGTCTGGCATATACTGTTGTATTTGACCCTTAAGCAGTCTCTGTCTTGACATACCAAGAAGAACAACTAATTGGAACAATTATGTCACCTTGGCTAAAATAGGACAATCGACAATCACAATAACATTATACGCAGCCTAGAAAATGACAAACTGTGGTAACTATCAATTGGCCATCTTTAACTAGATGAACTTGATTTGCGGTTATATGAAAAAAAATCTCAAACCAGAAAATTGTCTAGAGTAAATATTCCTTCAGTGTGGCAGTTTCACTGTCAGGGAGAAAAATTTAAAGGGATTTGGGGAGAAAAACTGAGAAATAGAAGAAGAGACTAGAAGCGAGGCTGGAGGACAAAGGAAGATTACACACGCTTTAGGGAACGGGCGAAGCAGGACAGAAAGAAGAAATAAAAACAAGACAGAACAACTGCAAAAACAAACAAACAAACAAACCTAGAAGTAGTATTCATGCTAATATTTTTAAAAATCAAGAAAAGGAAAAAAAAATCCACTTCAGAGTGTGGCTGTGCTGTCACTGGTTGACAGTGGAGGAGACAGTCCGGATCCTGTGGATTAATCCCAGCGGGCCAGCTGTACCTTTACGGCAGGGTACGAGGTAATCCTAGCAAACCTGGACCTTTAGTTCCTCTGAAGTTCAGGCTGTTGCTGGGAGCCACCAGACAGAGTCAGCCTGTGGCCCCTCCGAGTCCCAAGCTCAGCTGCCCTCTCTCCAGGATGGTTAGTAGCTAATTGGCCATTCCTGGGGTCCATTTGCACCCAAATAATTCACCAGCCACCACAGTCCATGGTTATTTCATTCCTCTGTCTGTTTCTCTGTGGAAGCCTCTGAGTTTAGCAGAACTCACTGTGCATCTGCAGGTTTTTTGAGCCACCCCTCCCACTCGGTGAGTTGGGGATCAAGGATCAGGCACCGCTTGTCACCTCATTCTTCGGCATTTAGTTCTTGTCTTTACTCTCCTGCGAGTGTCTTTCTTAATTCAGATCCAATATTCCTCCTTCCCTTCCTCAGGCTGCTATATACCAGTCCATGGACCCCCAGTCCGTGCAGAGACCGTTTCTCTGCTGTTCACTGCTCTTCTCAGAAAGTCACATTTTAAAAATATAAACTAAGTTGCTAGATTGCTTGGGCGAGGCTTAAACTTTTGATCTTCCTGCCTTGGCCTCTGAAATGCTGAGGTTATAGGAATGTGCCAGCATATACTGGCTAAGAGAGTTGTTGTCTTAGTATTGAGTTGTAAGAGTTTTTATATGTTTCACATGTAAATCCTTTATCAGGGGTATACTTTGATGAAATTTTTTCCCATCCATAGTTTATTTTTCAGCAACAAGGACTGGCCTGGCACAGCAGAGGAGTTTATTTCTTCACTTTCTGGATGAGATCCCTGAAAGCAGAGAATATTTATATTTTCATGTCCAACAGTTCAGTTTTCTTTTCTTTTTTTGGCACATGGTCTCACTCTATAGTTCAAGCTGTCCTTGAACTCACTGTGCAGCCCGGCTGGCCTCAAACTCCAGGCAGTCTCCCTGCTTCAGCCTCCTGAGTGCTGGGATTACAGGCGTGTGCCGCTGTGCTCAAAGTTTGCTTTTCTTTTGTCAGTTTGAAACTGCTGCCTGATCCAAGGTCACAAAAATTTACACGCATGTTTCGTTCTAAGAGTTTTATAGTTTTTGTTCTTACATTTAAGTCTTTGATCTGTTTTTAGATAATTTGTTATATAGTATGAGATGAGGCCGAACTTCATTTGCATGTTATCAAATTATTACAGCACCATTATTGAGCAGAGTACAAGTATTCTTTCTTCATTGAATTTTCTTGCTACTGCTCATAAAAAACCACTGCTCAGGAAAGAAAGTATTTCAGGACTTGTAAATCTCTTCTCTTGATCAGTACGTCTGTCTTGTGCCAGTCCCATACTGTTTTGGTCAGTGTCGTTTTATAGAAAATTTTGAAATTAGGGAAGTGATTCTTTTACTACCTTTCTCTTTCTTCTAGAGGGTTTTAATGCTCATCTCTTTATTTACCTGTTTTCTGAAATTTCACTGTAAGGTCTCTTTGAATTTTTTGTCCTAAATACTCAATATTTAGGATGAGAAATTTCCTTGTATCATGAGTTTGACAGTTTCCTTCTCTGTCTGCTCTCTTTTTTCCTGGGCTTACTCCTGGGAAACCAGAAGTGAGTCTCTTTTTTTCTTTAGGTACTCATTTATTTTTTGGTATATATTAGATACATACTATGATACATTCAACATTGAGAATTTATACCTGTACATGATTTTTTTTTTTTTTTTGAGACAGGGTCTCGCTTTATGGTTCAGGCTGGCCCTGAGCTCAGCTTCCAACTCACATGACAGCAATCCTCCTGTCCCTGCCTCCCAAGTGCTGGGATTACAGGCATGAGCCACCACACCCGACACGGTGGTATGTGGCACTGGTTGCTGCTGGACGTGAGTCTCCATGTCCAGTATTATATGCGGTTACTGGGGGGATCGAACCCGGGCCCTTGCGCTTGCAAGACAGGTGCCAGAACCATTGAGCTAAATCCCCAGCCCTCTTAAAGATTTCTTATGCTGCTTTATAATTCATTTCTTCCACCATCCCAGCCCCAGACAACTACCTATTTGATTTCTGTTACCATAGATTTATTTATTTCTTGAATTTTATGTGAATATAATCATACAGTGTTGATTTTTTTGTTTAACTTCTGTCTCTCCATATATTAATTTTGAGATCTAACTGGTTTTTGCATAGAAATAGCTTTTTTGTTGCTGAATATTATTCCACTATATGGTTATACTGCAGTATATTTATTCAATTGTTGATAATTCAACTTTCAACCAATAGGAGTAAAATGGCTTCATATTGTTTGAATGTAAATCTGTGTGGATATGATAGAATTTTTATTGGAACAGTCACTTTGTAAGCATGTGTTTAATTTTATAAGATAATGCCACAAACAACAATGCATTATGTGTCATTACCACTCTGTGAGAGCTGTGTCACTGCACACTCTCCTGGTCCTTGGTGTTTTAGTTACTTTCTCATTGCTGGGGGCAAAATAACGAACAGCCACAAGTTTGAGGATGAAAGGTTTATTTTAGCTCATAGTTTGTAAAGGTTTCAGTCCATAGTCAGCTGGGTCCACGGCAGGGCAGTGTGGAGAGGAGCTGGGCAAAAGAGAAACAGTCCATTGCATGGTTGGCAGGAGCCGGGAGACAGCGAGGGAAGTGAGGGGCCACGGGAAGGCGACGAGGAGAGGGGAGGCCTCGCTTCGGGGGATGGTTCCCTCTTATGCACTCAGGCAGCAGTGGTCAAATTACTTACAAAGCAAAGATTGGAAAACTTTCTTAGTGCAAGGTAAGGGAAAAGCCCTATTTGACATGGGCTCAGAGTACAGGGCATATGGAGATAGGTGGGATTGTCCGGAAGTGGCATTGCCACTCAGCGTGGCCCACACATCAGCTGCCATATGTCACCGGTCAGCCACAGACATGGACCTTGTGCCAGGACAAAGATTATTTGCTTCAGGATGTGTACTTTTCCACTGAGCTGGCATCTTCATTTTATAGGAAGATTTTCTTTTTAAAAAATATATTTGCAAGGAGAGAAGGAGTTAAAAAGAATTAAGAGGGGTTATATGAACGTCCCAACTCTCATGATGCGTGTTGTCATTACGTACTGCAAACCTGTACTCATGAACATAAGGATTTTAAAAATTTGAGTAAAATTATGTTTTTAATTGACACACAGTAGTTGTATATCCTGCTGGGCTATGGTGTGACATTTCAGTATATGTAGATAGTGTGTAATGATCAATTAGAGGAACTGGCAAATCCATCGCCTCAGATGTTTCTTTGTGTTAGAAACATTCACAGTGCTGTAGCGCATGTCTTGAAATAGTTGTAGACTGGAGTTCCAGCTGTGCTGTTGAGCATGAGAAGTTGTTCCTCCTGTCCAACTGCAACCTGTACCTGTCCTCCCCTCCCCCACTTTCACGACCCCTCTCCCCTTACTATTCCTGTGCTTTGGGAGCCACTGTTGTATGCAGTAATTCTTTGCAATCACCTTTTAGTTTCCTGTAGTGGTACTTACCCTTTCTGTGTCTGACTTAATTCACATGACAAATGTTTTCCAGTTCTGCACCTGTGGCTGCCAGTGATGGAATTTCACTGCAGTTTGGAGTAATCCACTGTATACATGTAGCATGTTTTCTTTGTTCACTCACCCACCAGAAGGTACCAGTGAGCCTGGCTGTCATGGATACTGCTGCAGTACACATGTGAATGCAGTTGCTTCTTCAACATCCTGATTTCATTTCCTTTGAGTGTATATGCAGAAGTAGGATTGCGGATCATAGGTGGTTCTGCTTCTGGTTTCTGAAGGGACTTCCATGCTGTTTTCCATAGTGGCTGAGCCAGCAGTATCTGAGACGCCCCTGTAGTGGGACTTTGTTGTTGAAGGAAGCAGAGAATTGATCTGTGTGCACGTGGTGCATTGTTTCCTCTTGTGTTTTGTTTCTTCCATTGCTAGGAGTTGAGCCAAGGACCTTTACCAGCAACATCCTCAATCCTATTTATGTTTTTTATTTCGAGACATGGTCTCACTAAGTCACTGAATTGCCCAGGCAAGCCTCAAACTTTCGACCCTATTGTCCCAGCCTCTCACCTGGGATTAAGGTGTGTGCCGCCTCGCCTGGCTTTGGTGGTTATTTCTTACCTCCTCACGAACTGCACTTTGAATAGTCTTGCCCTGGTGCTCGTTCAGTGTGCTGAAGGGTGGTGGTAGCTGGTCCATGGAGGCATGAGGAGACTGACCCAGGGCTCTCTCTGGCCAGGTGATCGCCATGATCAAGGGCCTACAGGTGCTCATGGGCAGGATGGAGAGCGTCTTCAACCAGGCCATCCGGAACACCATCTACGCAGCCCTGCAGGACTTTGCTCAGGTGACCCTCCGTGAGCCCCTGAGGCAGGCAGTGCGCAAGAAGAAGAATGTCCTCATCAGGTGGGATTTTAGATGGCCTCGTTCAGGGCACGTCGGGAATGAGGGGTGCTGGGGCCTGGCTAGGAAGAGAGCTCTTGGCTCAGTCTGCTTCTTGGTTAACCTCTAGCCACAGTAAACCTTTCCAGCAAGTTCTGAGAGGCCTTCTTACGAGTCTGAACATCTGAGACGAGTCAAATCTCCGTCTCTGAGTTTAAAGTCAGACTCACCATGTTAACAGCGGTGTGAAACTGTGTCTGCAAACCTCAGTCTTCATTTCTAAAATGGAGAGGGTGCTGCCTGCCGTCTAGCCGTTGTCCCCGTGGGTGTCCAAGAGTGAAATGAGATAATCCACGTGGTGCAGACCTATGTCTCTGGCATAAGTTGGCAACAGGTATAAACTATTAAAACTTTCAGTAAACCAAGATTTAATTGGATTAATGAGACCCCTAGAGCTCAAAACGGAAATTCACCTCTTGGCTGCCTTTATATGGCCTGGATCCAAGCTTTAAAACATGAAGTGGGGTGAGAACGATGCAGGATACTTGCTGCTCTGTAACTCTGTGAAGTCATCGTCTCGAGGGCAGGACTAGAAGTGAAGGTTTATCACGGAAGCCCCAAGGGTTCTAATGCAGGAGGTCTGGGATGCCATTGGCCCTGAAAACGCAGGCTTGCAGAGCCTCCTTCCGGGGTCAGGAGCTGGCCTGAGTCTCAGTTCTTCCCTCCACAGTGTGCTGCAGGCCATTCGGAAGACCATCTGTGACTGGGAGGGTGGCCGGGAGCCCCCCAATGACCCGTGCCTGAGAGGGGAGAAGGACCCCAAAGGTGGCTTTGACATCAAGGTGCCCCGGCGCGCTGTGGGGCCGTCCAGCACACAGGTAAGCAGCTCCAGCTCAGGCCCGCTGCTTTGATGCAGGCCGTCTGGGCCATGGAAAGTCACCGTGGCTGGGCCATGGGGCAGCAGGACTGGGGTCATTGGTCAAGGGGCGCAGGGTGGAGCAGCTGCTCTGGTCTTCTGATACCTTGTCGTGATATAGGAAGGAAGATCACTGGCCTAAGATTCAGGAGACCTGGATTCTCGTCCTAGACACCTGTGTGACCTTGGGCATGTTCGCAGTCTCTCTGCGCCTCAGTTGTCTGTCTGACCAGTAGGGCGATATGATATTGACCTAGTCCAGTATCTTCAGCCCTGTGAAGGCAGATTTCAAAGGGCAGCGAGAGTGTCAGGCGGAATCTGTATGCATCCACCCTGCCCCTCGTAATAAACTCTGCCTCCTCCTCCAGTGGCACTCAGCGTGGAAATTCTCATGTTCTGCCCAGGATGTGCTGTGTGATCTTGGATAGCTCCTTGAACTCTGTGTCCCTGATTATCTTCTCAGAAAAATGAAAACTGTGAGCGCATGTTACTGACAAAACACTGCTTTTCTTATCCTCGCCACCCCCCCCCCCCAAACCACAAGTACAGAGTGCCCTTAACCCCACAGAGAATAACCTAGTGATGAGAAATTTCTCAGAGTTGCCAACCGGAGTTTCTGCAGGTTGAAAAGCAGCCTGTGACTTCTGTAAAGCAAGTGAGAAAGAGAAGGTAAATAAATGGAGCAGTGGAGCTAAACTCTTGCTACCTACGCAAGGTTAAATAGTTCCTCCAGGTTTCGGGCCTCCGGGCTCTGGAAGCCCCAGTCTGGGAACTCTGCTCTGTGGACCTGTGAGCCTCTCTCGCTCGGAGGCCTCTGAGCTTGGTGGTCTCACCCTTCCCAACCCTCCTTGTGTGTGTCCTCGTCTGACGGGCTCCCTGCACCTGGGCAGAGTGAGATCTTTGCGGGATCATCGCAGCTTTCCTTGACTTCACGTCCTGCATGGTGTCCCAAGGGTGCCTCCCCCAGCTCCTAGTCCTGTGCAGTATGGAGGGTCAGAGCCCTGGCAGGGCTGGGTAAGGCCTCTGGCACTTCCAAGTGTCTTAAGAGGCAAGATGAGGGGACCAGAGGCACCGGGGGCACTCGAGTGGGTGTTAGTGAAAGGGAGGGTCACAGACAAGCCCCAGAGCCGTCAGGCATCCAGAACAGAAGGGCCCTACCCCATAAACGAGTCCTAGTCCCCTCTCCTAATTCTCAGATGGGGAAACTGAGGTCCAGAAAGCAGAAGTGACTTGTCCAAGTCACAAGGTGAGTCCCAGGTAGAGGTGGGACAAGCACCCAGGTCTCCTGACTCCCACCCCAGGACTCTCGTGGCCTTCAGAGCACAGCGGGCACGGGCACCTCCCGGAGCCTGTCCGGTGAGTTCCGTGCTCTGTCCTAGTAGGTGGGAAGGAGCTGCCCTCCTGTGGGTGAGTCCAGTGTCCAGGAGTTAGACAGGACTTAGCAGCCACAGTGGGTGAGATGCGGGGATCCTTTGAGGACCCCAAAGGTCAGCAATAGAAAGCGCTTCTGTGTGGTTGGGGCTGATGAGACTGGCAGACACAGATGGTGGGCCGTAGCTGGCCCTGCCTGTAAAGGACAGTCCCGAGGGTGGCCGTCACGCAGCCTGGCAGTGCCAGGCAGTGGTGGGAGACCCTTGGCAGTTCCAGAGGCAGTGAGAGGAGCGGTTGTTGGGAGGTTGGACCGTCTCAGGTGGCCCTAGCAGTCGCGACGCTTTCCCACTGTATACAATACCTCTCGCTTTTCTCTCTCTCTCTCTTTCTCTCTCTCCCTCTTCCCTGTCTCTCCTGCCCTCCCATTCCCTCTTCCTTCTCTCCTACCTATGTCTTAGGCCTGCCAGTGGTCCCCGAGGGCTTTGTTTCACCCCACTGGTGGCACACAGGGCCGAAGAGGCTGCCGATCCCTGGTATCACTCCGCCTGGCTGGGTTGGTCTGGGTACCCTGCTCCAGGAGGCCCCGGGCACGGACTAGCCCGGCTCCTCCAGGCCCCTGCAGCCCTCACATGCAGACAGATGACGTGGAAAGATCTAGATTAGCAGAGAGAACAACCCTACTGTTCTTGCGTCCTTTGCATGTAGGGCGCCATGTAAGCAGGAGTAACTTGTAGCCTCCTGTGTAAGTACCTGCTAACGGATGGCCCGCCCCGATTCAAGGCTAGGCTGTGCATGCAGCCCAGGCCACGAGAGGGCGCCGTCACTCTCGGATTCAAAAGGCTGAGGGTCGGAGACGCAAGGTGGTTGGGGGGACTTAGAGTGTTCTGATCTTGTCCCGTTGCACAGTTGAATGTTAGAACTGAAAGAGCCTGGTGTGAGAAAGCATTTAGTCCACACCCCTCCTGTTAAGTAAGACAACTGAAGCCCAGAGTGGGGACTTCGGCACCTAAGGTCACACAGCAAGTCAGTGGCAGCACTTGCCCTTGAACCTGGGTCTTTCATGTCCCAGTCCAGCGCTCCACCCATGGTCCCACCATGGCTATCTGGGAAGCAGGAGTGACTCTTCAGAGTGACGTGGAGTGAGGTTCTCCCCTGATGCCCATGCTGAGCAGGGCAGGCAGGAACCTCTTCCGGGCTGCGAGCTTTTCAGGGATGTGCGGGGCCTCTCCTTCCAGGATGGCCTATCTCCAAGGGCTGGGGGTGGAGCTCAGCGGTAAAGCGCTTGCCTAGCGTGTGTGAGGCCCTGGGTTTGATCCCCAACACTACAAAAGAAGACAAAAATGTTCACAGCTCCAGATTTACTTCTCCACATGAACTAGTGCTTCCTTAAGACAGTTCTTTTAAGAGCATAAAAGAAAAACAGCACCAAGCAGCTTTCCCCCCCGGGAGGCAAGGCCAGCCCTAACCTCCTCTCACTTTCTCTTTCAAGCTCTACATGGTGCGCACCATGCTTGAATCACTCATCGCAGACAAAAGTGGCTCCAAGAAGACCCTGAGAAGCAGCCTGGACGGACCCATCGTCCTGGCCATCGAGGACTTCCACAAGCAGTCTTTCTTCTTCACGCATCTGCTCAACATCAGTGGTGAGCCGCGGGGCCGGGCCTGGGGGGAGACGACGCCCCGATCATGGACCAAATGAAGGACAAAACACTTTTGGGTGGACTTTGGGAGCTGAGGAAAGCCAGGCTT
>PVIR01038314.1:0-14616 GCA_004026965.1 Petromus typicus
CTCACAGATAGGTAAATGGTGGATTCAAGCTTTAAAACTTTGACCTTGTAATTTCAAAGTATATGTTTTTAACCTCTTGAGTTCTCCCTCCTTAATAAATACTGGTGAAAAAATTCTGATATCTATATCCTACTTGAAAATATTTGGGAGGAGTTTCAGTTTTTAGAATATAGGTAACTCAAATAGAATTTTGCTGATTAGTAATCAGCATGATTTAAGATAAATATGATGCTCTAAGAATAATAGTATTGTTGGAAAATAAGGAAATGTAGAAGTGCTATGCTTGTATCCCTCATTAAGAAAAAACTCATACTTTTAGTTTAGATATTTGATATGTATTTTTATACTGTATGCAAATATATACATAAAGCTCTGCAGTCATAACATACTTAAAATTTAAAGAAATACAAAAACATTTTTTATCCTTAATAAGGGAGAAATTACAATAGGGCAAAAAGAAGTAGAACTTTTTTCTTTCTTCTTTTTAAGACAGAATCTTGTCAGATTGCCCAGGCTGGGCTCAAACTTGTAATTCTCCTGCTTCAATTTACCACAGTACTGAGGTTACAGGCATGACACCATCATGCCTAGTAGAAGTATAAACTTTTAGGAAGTGTAAGTTGAATTTTATTCAGTAAGAGGTAAAAAGGAAAAAATATTCTTATTCCAAGTCTATAAGATAATAAAATTTATTATTTTTTATTAGAACTATTGTTTTATCACTTGAAATTTTTCCCATGAGAAGTATGTCTTGAGCCTAAGACATAAGTGCTGTGAGTTGACCTATTTTAGTATTTGTGATTAAACCCAGGGCCTCCCTTTTTCTTACTTTTTTTTTGTAAGGGGTTTTTTGTTTGTTTGTTTGTTTGTTTTGAGACATGGTGTGGCTTTGTAGTTCAGGCTGGTCCTGAACTCAACAGTCTTTCTCCGTCTGCCTTCTGATTGCTGGGGTTACAGGCATGAGCCACCACGCCTAGCATTGTGGTATGTGGTATTGATTGCTAGTAGGCGTGAATCACCACCCCCACGATTATTGTATGTGTTTACTGGGTATCAAACCTGGGCCCTTGCTCTTGTAAGACAGTTGCTGGAACCCCTGAGCTAGATCCCAAGCCCTTTTACTTTTTGAGACAGGCTTTTGCCAGCTTGCCCAGGCAGGGTTTGAATTTTTAATCCTTCTCCTTCTCAGCCTGTTAAGAGTGCTAGGATTATAGGAATGTGCTACTCCATCTAGCTTTGGCTATATTTCAGTGCTTAGAAATAGATTACTTGAAGTATTGATTTGTGTTCATTTTGTTAGAATAAAGTTAATATCTTGAAACTGCCATCTTTTGTCATTTGATATAAAATAGTAGAAAGTTTGTAATGGCAATCTAAATTTGACCAAAAATGAAAAAAAATGTAAAGACTGCTTACCACTTACTCTTTTCCTCTTAAAACAGCAAACTTATTATAACACTGGGTAAGAAACAAAAACGAAAGAATGATTCTTCAGATGAAATATCTGATGCAGAACAGATACCACAGCATGCATTCAAAGATCAAGAGTCTCAAGTGAGTATTGATTTTTTTTTTCTGAGAAATAAAACACTGTTAGAATTATATAGGTAGCATAATATTGCTTATGAATATTTACACTGTTGTTTAATAATAAAAATATATTTTATCCTATGCTAAAATTTACAGGACAGCACTATTACATTATGTGTGTTCCTAGTTGTATAAAGCTATGGGAGGAAACTTATCAATCCTCTCCAAACCCCTCATTTTTCAGATAATGAAACAAAAAATCATGAGAGGTTAAGTAAATAATACAAGTCCCTGATGACTTTTAAGAGTAATATGCTGTACTTAGGGAGTGCTTTTGAATTTACTTAATGACAAATAGTAATTTTTAAAATATACAAATGACAAAGCAGATGGACTGATCATCCTAGAGACAATTTCTCTGGTGTGCTTCTGTTGAAGTAAAGCTAACTGATGATATTAAAATTCCCTAACATAGACATGAGTATTGTACATTTTCCCTTTAAAAAAAAATAGGTTGATATGCTACATAATCCTGTAAAGGTAAAAATAGAAATATCTAGCAAAGGTCATAATAATTCAGGCCACCCTCTGCTTTCTAACATTTAAAATACTACTGTAGGCCGTAGGGGTGGTGGCAGTTGTTGAACTATGGGGCCAGAAAGCCCCTGAATAGCCTTTCTTCTTCCTTATGCAGCTTCTTATCCAATGGGAGAGTAGTGGCTCAAGGCTCCTGGGCTGCTGCAAGAGTTGAGGTAAGGGCAGTGATCGAAGCTCCTCTTATCACATGGCCTGGCTTTTTCTTCATATGTTATCTTTAACTTAGGCAAACTTATATTTAACTTACTCAGTATGAGAGAACTTAGTTTTTTATTTACTTAAATAATGCTGGCCATTTTTCTATTTTGTAATGACCAATGAAATGATAGTATAGGTCATGTGTACATTTCTTCCATGCTTTTCATTGTAGTACCATTGACAAGTGTGTTGCTTCAACACTAAAAGAAGGGGGATATTTTTTAAGAAGCAATTATAAGACTGTACTGTTAATATTTGATTGTGTCACTGTATCAATGATAAAAAGGTCCAGGTAACTTTCAGCCACAACAGTAGATGTCAAGATTTGAATGCTTGAAAACAAAGTTTAGAATCAGAGAGGAATCTAGAACTGTAAATATTATATTTAATTTTTTGCCTTCAACCTTAACATAGAATACTAATTTTTTTAAAATATCTCTGCTGCAGATAATATTAGGATCAGTATAGGAAGCAAGTGATATTAGTCATTTGAAAGTAAAATTTATCTGACTTTCTTTATCCAAAGTGCTGTGAGCTAATCCTTTGACATTGGTAAGACATAAGAAGAAAGCAAGAAATATGAATGAAGACAGAATTTGTTACTATTTTAAATTGTGATTTGAAAAACATTATAGAAGAAAAAAGCCAAAAATAAGGTAGTCACCGGGCCGGGGAGTTAGCTCAGTGGTTCTGGCGCCTGTCTTGCAAGCGCAAGGACCCGGGTTTGATTCCCCTGTAACCACATAACAATACTGGGTGTGGAGACTCACCCCAGCAGCAACCAGTACCACATACCACAGTGCCGGGTGTGGTGGCTCATGCCTGTAATCCCAGCACTCGGGAGGCAGAGGCAGGAGGATTGTGATGTGAGTTTGAGGCTGAGCTCAGGGCCAGCCTGAACCACAAAGCGGGACCCTGTCTCAAAAAACCTAAAAAAAAAAAAAAATAAGGTAGTCACCCATGTGAGCATGAGATCACATTTTCCTATCTTTAAACTCATAGACATATGACACAGAAAGATAACTCCTGAGAGTGACATGTTGTTATGTGGCTTTTCCTAACTTTTTACCGTATACTCTAGTGAAATATAATTTATGATGAAATCCAGTACTATCTCCTTATTCATGTAGTTTTAATAAAGTTTTCATTGGATGAGGGAGTAGTGTACAATACGTGTCCCTCATTGTTTTTACTGTTTTTTAGTACTAAGATTGAACTAGGTCCTCTCACGTGCTATGCGAGCACTATACCACAAAAATGTATCCCCACTTTTATAAATTTGACTTTGAGACAAGATTGCATTAAGTTGCCCCTACTGACCTTAAACTCATAATCCTCCTTCCTCAGCCCACCAAGTTTCTAGGATTACCAGTTTGAATCTCCACATCCAGAAATGGCCCTCATTTTCTCTCCAGAAGAATGACCTGAGCACACTTTCCTCATCTTCAAGTAATTTTTCAGGCGACTCATTCTTTATTTACTAAAGACTAAGTGAGGTATTTCAAAGTACTAATAAATGCTCACCTGAGAAGAAACTATAAGTGAAAACATCTAGTAGTTTTCTAAAAATCTGCTGAATTATTCTTATTCTCAGACTGCATTATTTAGAAGTTAAGCCTGATGAGGCATACTACATGTTATAATTTTCTCAGTACTTGTTAGACCATTCTTGAATATTAGATGTTTGTAGAATTCTAAATGTCTTTTAGCCAGGATCGTAGAATCCCTCCCCACTCTCTGAACCATGAATATTTCATGTCCTTTTGAAAATAGTATATGAGAAATTGCATTTCTTATAGTCTTTTTAAAATTACAAAATTTTAAAATATTACATTTTACAGTTACATTAAAATGCCAATTTCTTCATGGAAAAACATGATAACTAACCAAAAACCAAAGCCAAAATAAAATTGGATCTAGGTTGTAGCTCAGTGGTAGAAAGTTTACTTATCCCTTATTTAATCCCTAGCATTCCCACCAGAAAAAACAAAAGACTAGAGCTGGATGGTAATCCATCATAAAGTACACATGGAATTGACCACCAACCACACTGGGCTGGTTTTGTTTCCTTTTTGTCTCAATACTGCACTATTCATGAGAAAAAGGAACAGAGGCCTACTGTTAAGAAGGTCCTGTCTGCAAACTTGCCCCCATATTGCTACACTGAGTCATCCATTTTGATCATGGCTGTGGAAGTAAAGGCCTGTCAAATAGAAGGCATTGACAGAAATCAGAACATATGAGTTACTTTGCATTTCTAGGGAGTATCAAGTAAGATTATAAATATGCAAAAATAATGGAAGAGAAAAGCAAGACAGATTATGTAAATATTAAACAATTAGTTGAGATCCCAGTAAATTTTGGAAAAATAAAGAAAAGAAAACTTAAGTCCTACAGGAATTTCAGACCACACTGACCTTTTGATACTATAGTGGGAACCTCAAATGATATGTATGTAACTTGTTTTTGTTTTCATTTTTGGCTATGCTGGGAATTGAATTTTTTTATTGTTAATTGTCCTTGAAATAAAAGCTTTTAAAACAAATATTAGATATTTAGGGAGGTAAGTAATACCATCTATTTTTGGTATCTGCTTCACATTACTTACATTATTTAAAAATAGTGTTGCTACACTTAATATTTGTTAAAAATAATTATGTTTATGATATAATTTTTTTTTAGGAAAGCTATTAGAATTAGAAACACTGTTTCTTTCTTCATTTAAATTTATTTGGTAGGTTTAAAAATTATTTTGTGTATTGCTTTTGAAACATCCTACTTGAAATAATTTCCCAGGCTTTGACAAATATTATTTTTTTACATTTAAACTCCAATTGATTATGTGACTAATATAATCTAATATACTTTTTTAGGTTTTGGGGATATGTGAAAGTATTTGCAGTTTAAGTATGTATTGCTTAAAGTGTAAAATAGTTAAAACAAATAGTCTCTTTAATCTTTGTAACAGATTTTTTAAAAAATAATTCAGCAATGAGGATATTGCTAATGAAATTTATTTTGCCCAAGCAATGAAATAATTTTTTAAAAAGAGAAATCTCTTTATTCTTAAATTTTGTAAAGAAAGATAATAAAGGTATTACTAACCTTTGATTTTTGGAATTATTGAAAAATGGAACTACAGGAAGATTACAAACTTGTGAAGGAGGTGTAATGATAATCTTCCTTTAAACAGAAATAAGAAGATGACTGTTGAGTATTATTTTGAAAATTAATATAAAAAATTTCCAACTTCTGGGCTCATGGTTTAAAAGTATTATAAAGATTTTAAATTACTTGTAAGATATATAAATCTGATCCTTGTGATTCATTACAGAAAAGAAGATCAAATCGACAAATTAAAAGAAAAAAATATGCAGAAGATGGAGAAGGGAAACAATCTGAAGAAGAGGTTAAAGGCTCAATGAAGATAAAAAAGAATCCAGCCCCTTTACCCGGTGAACAGCCATTACAGTTGTTTGTGGTAAGATACAGTCAGGATTAAAGATATATGGGGGGGCGTGTTTTGAGATGGCATCTCACCACACAGCCCAAGCCGACCTCAGACTTGAAGCAGTCCCTCTGCCTCAGGCTCCCAGTGCTTGGACTGATAGGTTATGTGCTATCATGTCCACCCCTGACTAACGTATTTTAAACCAACATAAATTATTACAATACCAGGAATTCAGACCTCTCTTTATTTTCCTCATCCAGTGTGTCATCACACATATTTCTACCTTCTAAAAATACTCATGTAATTCATAGAACTCTTCCAAATTGTCTGTCTGGGAGAATAATTTGAAATTACATTTGAATATTTTGAAAGCAGAAGCTCTAATCCTAGTACTTTTCTGCTGAAACTCTTCCAAATTTCAAATAATACTCAGTAAAGAACATGCCGTGAATTTTCTAGTCTCACCTCCTACCTCTGAAAGTGCCCAGTCTTGGACCTTGTGAACATTGTTCCCTCTCTGCCACTCTTACCTGCATGGTGAGCTAGATGCTTAACCACTAGCTGAGTGAGTAGAAAATTTAGGCAAGCTCTTACTCTGTCTGTGTCTGAGTTTCCTTATTTGTACAGTGGAAGTGATAAAGAGACTAATTAATATCTGCAAATTAATTGAGATACAGTACCTAGTCCATCAAAAACTACAATATGTTTAGTATGATCGTGCTGCTAATGTTGACAGGGACAGTAACAACAATGATTGTATTTTTCCATGGTTTATATGCTTAATGTCTTGTGTAGTACCCAGCACGTGCACAAAATAAATGTTTTTTGAGTTTTAGTGTATTCATAAACATACAAAGTAGCAAGTGAAAGGTTTTTCAAAATGTGTTATATCATGTACTTCTTTCCCTCCCTCCAATAGGAGAATCCAAGTGAAGAAGATGCTGCAATTGTAGACAAAATACTATCTTCTAGAATTGTAAAAAAGGAAGTAAGTAATGATACATTATATTTTGCACTATGTTACATGTCCTATTTAAGTTATAATTATGAACTTTATTTTTATAGATAACACCTGGAGTGATGATTGACACAGAAGAATTTTTTGTAAAATATAAAAATTAGTAAGTATGTCAGCTCCAAAGAACTGCAGTTATTTAATTAAATATATTTATAATTTTAATTTTCAGTTATCTGCATTTCAATTATATATATATATATATATATATATTTTTTTTTTTTTTTAATTGCATGACCTTTAAAAAAGTGCAAAGGTGGAGCTGGGATTTAACTCATTTGTTCCAGTGCCTGCCTAGCAAGTGCAAAGTCCCCAGTTAGATCCCTAGTACAATTTTAAAAAAGGAAAAAAGTGCTAAGGTCCTAAAAAACCTTTCATATTAAGGTTGAATTTTTTTAAAAAATTATTTCGGGAGGCTGAGGCAGGAGGATTACTGCAAGTTTGAAGCCAGCCTAGACAGCATAAAAGGCAGCTTAAACTACATAGCAAGACCCTCTCTCAAAAAAACAAAAACAGGGTCGGGGATTTAGCTCAGTGGTTCCGGCACCTGTCTTGCAAGTGCAAGGATCCAAGTTTGATTCCCCAGTAGCCACATACCATACTAGGCGTGGAGACTCACCCCAGCAGCGACCAGTACCACATACCACAGTGCCGGGAGTGGTGGCTCATGCCTGTAATCCTAGCACTCGGGAGGCAGAGGCAGGAGGATTGCAGTGATGTGCATTTGAGGCTGAGCTCAGGGCCAGCCTGAACTACAAAAGCGAGACCCTGTCTCAAAAAAACAAAAACAGGAAATTATTGATTATAAAAGTCAAAGTACAAGAATGCATAAAATACCATATGCTTTTATAAATTATAGACATTATAAATACATGTTTAACTTTTTAGATTTTTTTTTTTTTTTTTTAGCTTTTTGAGACAAGGTCTGATTTATCTTTCTGGTCATGACAAAACTTTTATTATGAAAAATAAGAGATATATTACATCTTGCTCTTATACTTGGTCAGTTTACCCTTCTCTTATTAGATGGCAAGTTGTAAACTCGCTACAGTCTCAGGCTGTAGGGGTCACAGTGACTTTATTTTAGAATTTTA
This sequence comes from Petromus typicus, assembly GCA_004026965.1. NCBI lineage: Eukaryota > Metazoa > Chordata > Mammalia > Rodentia > Petromuridae > Petromus > Petromus typicus. Next base: position 7,886 of record PVIR01038314.1, read on the forward strand.
TGATGCCTACTAAAATTAAATGAAGTGATGAACTACCTATTTGTAATGTTTTGAGTCATGTTTTATATTGCTATTATAATTAAAAATAGATGTTAAATGTGACTATTTCATTCTAACCTATTGCTTTTATGAAAATTTTAGCTCCTATCTTCATTGTGAATGGGCAACAGAGCAGCAGCTGTTGAAAGATAAAAGGATCCAGCAGAAAATCAAACGATTCAAGTTGAGACAAGCACAAAGAGCACATTTTTTTGCAGATGTAAGAAAAAAACAAGACAGTTACAATGTTGAACTTTGTAATATGTAGTATTTATCAGAATTCTAAGTAGTACTTAAATCCTAGGCTTCCATTGTTAATATGTGAATGTAAATGCTGTCTATATACAGTATTTTTCTCTTTCCAAAATTAGCTTGAAAAACTACTTAAAATAATGACATTGATAATTCAGAATTGTAGATATGCTTGTATTTTTAAGTCAGTACTTAGAGTTGAATGTATGTTAACATCACAAAGAATTTACCAACAACTTACTCAGGTAAGGAAGTGATACTGTGCCAAATAAATTTTCCATCAAATATATATTTTCCACACTAGCCTTGGGTGTGTTGAGTAGGACATCATTTAAAAAATACATTTACCTTTCTGTGCCCAGCTATATTTGATCTGATGTCCTTTCATGGTCTAATTTTTTTAGCTGGTTATGTTTTTAGAACAGTTTAAGTTCATGTAAATTTTTAAGTTAAGAAAATTTGAATCTTTATTTTGAACAGAAGAATTACAAAACAGTACAAATTTCCTCATAAATTTTACATTGATTTTCCAAATGTCAACATTTTATTATGTTTGCTTTTCCCTTTTTTGTTTCTTGTGTTTTGTTTTTGCAATACTAAGGATTGAACCCAGGCTGGCGAGTCACATGCTAAACAAGTGTGCTACCACTGAGCTACATCCCCAGCACTTCTTAAATTTTTCTTTTTGACACAGGGTCTGGCTAAATTGCCCAGGCTGGCTTCAAACTTGGGATCCTCCCACCTCAGCCTCCTGAGTAGCTAGGATTAAAGGTGTGTGCCATCACGCCTGGCTCGTATTTGCTTTATCATATGTATTCATTCTGTATGCCTTAATTCCCCTTCACATCTTTGTGTCTAGCACACACATTTTTCCTGAACCATTTGAATGTACCTTGGAAATGCTTCAGTGTTTATTTTCTAAAACCAACTACATTTTCTTACATAAAAATAGAGTTAACATTGCTTTTGTACTATTATCTCATTTACAGACCTCACTGATACTTCACTGGTTGTTCTAGTAGAATTTTTAAGTACAAAAAGTGTGTGTGTGTGTGTGTATGTTTGTATCTATATATGTGCACCTCTTTCCCAGAATTCATCCCACCATCAACTGTTAATTTAGTTATTATGTCTTTTTTTAATCATTGTTGTTTTTCATTTTTTGAACATTTTTTAAGAGTATACAGGTCATTCATTTTGTAGAATGTCATTCACTGAGATTGTAAGTTATTTCCTCCTTCATGCTATGTTTTTAAAAAAAGAGTAGCACTGAAATAGTGCCTTATCCTCGTTAGTTATATTGGGTAATACATCATAACTTTTTCCCCCATGGTTTTATATCTAGCCAGTTAGCAGTTAAGTTGACGACTGAATTAAGATAGTACATATCACATTATTGGTCATGAAATTACTGTTATTTCTTTTTTGATTATTAAAACTACCTCAAAAATGTGTTGATTCTCCTGACCTATTTATTTAAGAAAGTTCAGAGGCCTCCCCATGCCTCAACAATATTTTACTTGTTCACTGTGTTACAAATTTCCTAATGAGCTGAAGGTTTTAAAATAATCTAAATAATACTAAAATAATTTAGTAAGGGTTGAGATTGTGTAGCTCAGTAGTTAATCACTTGCCTAACAGATGCAAAAAGCCCTGGGTTCTGTCCCCAGCCCCAGTAATACAGGAAGTTTTTAATATGAAGAAGTAGTTTATAACATTTAGTTTTTCGTGCAGATTAATTTCTTCTCTTGACTCAGGTACAACATAAAAGCTATTTTTTTGTTGTTTAAACTGTTAAAATTTCGTATTTTCCTTTGAGTTTTTATTTTGACTTCATTTGATAAAGATTATATAAGTAGTGAACCAAAAATAGAATGAATGTCTAATTTTTTTAAAAAATCGTATTATGGCAAAACATTGCCATTATTTCCTCTCAGAACAGTGTACTTGCCCTTTTCTGAAGCAGTTGTGAAAGTCCTCTTTCTTGAATGTCTTTGTGTTGTGACCAAAATTATAGTGAATGCTGCTGCTGCGTGCCTTACAATAAAAAGGCAAGCTTATCAGAACGTTATTGTTTGTCTTCATTCGTTGGATTTGGTACTGTGCAACTTCTAGAATACCTTATTGGAATAGTTTTATTATTTATAATATCCATAATTTCCTAATGTCTTTGTGGATTAAACTAGAATAATTCTACTTACTGAAGCATTTATTCTATAGTGAAATACTAGAAAATATCTATCTATTTCTGTCTTCCCACTTTATCAGAGATCAATTAAGTTACTTTTTACTTTTAGATGGAAGAAGAACCATTTAACCCAGACTATGTTGAGGTAGACAGAGTACTAGAAGTCTCTTTCTGTGAAGATAAGGACACTGGGGAGGTAAATATTTCATAAAAATACTTTTTAATTAAGAAAAACCCAAAAGCTTCCAAATATTCAGTTTTTAAAAGTCACAATCTGAAAATATTCTGAATTTGTTTTTATTGATGTATGTTACCATGTTTACACTCTAGCAATTCTTTATTTAAAATAATTCTTACTGCTCTCCTTCAAATGGATGAAACAAAAAAAATGGTTTTTTTGCAGCCTGTTATTTACTACTTAGTAAAATGGTGCTCATTACCATACGAAGACAGTACATGGGAACTAAAAGAAGATGTTGACCTTGCAAAAATAGAAGAATTTGAACAACTGCAAGCTTCAAGGCCTGACACAAGACATTTGGTAAGAACCTATCGTAGACAGCTTCCTAAAATCTTTACATTCTGATATTTAGTGAACTATAGTGTTGGTTGGTTGGTTAGTTGTTAGACTGGTTGGCTGGTTTGTGTGGTACTGAGAATTAAATCCTGGGCTTCAGACATACTGACACACATTCTACCACTGAACTACATTTATAGCACCTAACTGAATTTTTAGCATAGTTTTTGATACTAAATTAATTTTCTTCTATTTAACTGCTACATGGCACATGTATATTAACTTAGCTCCTCTTATAGGAGAAATTGGAATTTTTTGCTATCATAAACAATGATGCATTTAATGCATTAAACATTATACCCTTATAATGATTTCCATGAGACAAATTAGAAGAGTAATCGCTTAGTCAGAATGCGTATGTGTTTACTTCACAATGATAAATATTTCATTCCAACTTTCCCCTAGAAAAGTTTCATTCAACAGTTCTACCTCATTTCCGAATTTAAAATTTTCCTCTATTCTCTTTTAAATCATTTGTATAATATCAGAACCTCCGTTTTGGCTATATTTTAGAGTTGTCAAGTCTCCACTCAGGATAAAAACATTTCTGTATTTTCTCTATCTCTATAAACTATTTCTGTAACAAATTTATAACATTTATCTGCTTCCATAGTAGCTTTTTTTGCCCCCTCCATTAGTGCTGTGGTTGAACCTTGAATCTTAGACATGCTAGGCAAGTGTTCAATCACTGAGCTGCATCATCAGTTCAACAGTAGCTTTATATTTCAGAGGAACTTTTTATGCAGAATATTATTAGAGATAATTAGAATCACTAATATTTTACCAGCTATATCCTGTCCCCCTCATCCTCTTGCATACATTATTGATTTTTATAATCTACTAGTTCCAAGGAAAGGCAACTAGTAGAAGAGAAACAATTCATGGCAGAGCAGGCAGGAATCAGCTGCTTCCTCCTTTCCATTTTTATTCGATCTAGGCCTGTTACCTCTTGGTTGGTGCAACCCACACCATGGCTGGGTCCTTCCTCTTCAGTAAATCCATCATTCAGATCCAGAACTGTACCAGTACAATCATTGCACTAATCCAATTATCTCATACCGATGATCCAGCCTCACCTAGGAGATATGAAGCTTGGGGGGGGGGGCATCTAGATATAAGCAATATAGCTCTAATGGTAACCTAACCTTTGGCCTCATCTACCAAGCCGGTAATAGTGAACCTTCTAGAGCCTTCATTGATACAAACAGCCCATTGCAGTATGTATGCCATAGAGGTACATATCAAAATCTCTTTGAGATTTTCAACAATTTGAGATGCTTTAGATATGTTATTTAACCTTTGGTAAATGGAGCTCAACCAATAAAATTTATCACCTTAATAATGTAAAGTTGGGGCTGGGGATTTAGCTCAGTGCTTCTGGTGCCTGTCTTGCAAGTCCAAGGACCTGGGTTCATCCCCAGTTAACCACATACAATACTGGGTGTGGAGACTCACGCCCAGCAGCAATCTGTACCACATACCACAGTGCCGAGCATGGTGGCTCATGCCTGTAATCCCAGCACTCAGGAGGCAGAGGCAGGAGGATTGCTGTGATGTGAGTTGGAGGCTGAGCTCGGAGCCAGCCTGAACCACAAAGTGAGACCCTGTTTCAAAAAAAAAAAAAGTAAAGTTAATAACAGTGCCTGTGTATCATATATAAATAAACTAGGTGATGTTTTTACTAGTTTATTATTAAATAAAATGGCATAAAAATCATTTATAAATATTTCTGAACATTCTGTAAAGGAGATTTTTCCCTGTCCTATACTAATGAAATTTTCATTATTTTTCTGCTAAAAAGAAGCCTATTCAGAATATTATTATTGTTATTATTATTATTATTATTATGATTGAGACAGGGTCTCATTTTATTGTTCAGGCTGGTCCTGAGCTCAGTATGCAGCCTAGGTTAGCCTTGAACTCACAGTAATCCTCCTGCCTGTGCCTCCCGAGTGCTGGGATTACAGCACTGTGCTGTAAGCCACCACACCTGGCACTGTGATATGTGGTACTGATTGCTGCTGGGTTTGAGTCTCCATGCCCAGTAATGTATGTGGTTACCTTGTGCTTGCAAGACAGGTGCCGGAACCACTGAGCTAAATCCCTGACCAGTATATTCAGTTTTTAAACTTAGCAGTTATCAGAGGTACATGATAGTGTGACATAGTGACTTTCATTTGCATTTCTCTTGTGATTAATGATGTTGAATATCTTTGCATATGCCTATTTGCCACTATTGTAACATCTTAATAAATGTGTTTTAAAAATTTTGCCTAATTTTTACTCTTTGTATTAGATCTTTAAGAGTTTCTTACATATTTTACAATCTAGTTATTTGATACATAGTTCACAAATATTTTCTCCCAATTGGTGCTTTTTTTCTTTATGTGTGTGGCAATGGCATTGGGGATCAAACTCCAGTCCTTATGCTTCCAAGGTAGGCACAGTACCACCTGAGCTAAATCCTTGCCCTCATTATCTCTTTTTGGAAGAGGTGGGCTTACTGAGCGACATCTCCAGGTTTTGTTTTGTTTGTTTTTTGATACAAGGTCCTACAGAGTCACACAGTTCCCCAGGCTAGGTGGGAATTTGCAAGCATCATGCTTCAGTGTCCTATAGTGCTGGGATTATAGATGTGTAATCCCATCACTCTTGTTTACTTTTATTAGTGTAGCATTGTGTTTAAAAGAGCAAAAGTTCTTAGTTTTGATGTCCAGTTCATATATCTTTTCCATAAGATCATACTTTTCATTTATCTAACAAATCTACATAACTCAAATTAAAATTTTTCTCCTGCTTTTTCTGGAAATTTTGTAATATTAGATCTATTATCTATTTTGAATTGGTTGTTGTATAAAGTCAGTATATGAATCAAAAATCATTTTTCATAGATAAGCAATTATTTTACCATTTTTTTCTCAGTCTCATAGTAAATTGCCTTTCCATCTTTGGCAAAATCAGTTGGCTAAATAACTGATAAATGAATTTCTTTTTTAAAAAAAAATCTGGACAAATTTTATTTTTTAAAATTGAGTTTTTGGTATCTTTTATACATATATTATGATCACATTCAACATTGAGCATTTGTACCTGTATACAACCCATACTGATTTTCATTTTTTCTCATCCCCCTGCCCTCTCTACAAGCCCACACCCCCATATACATAAGCTTTGTTTCTTTTTTTTAAACCATCAAAGTTTTTCTTTCTCTTTGCTTTCCCTTATTCTCCCTTTTCTTTTCCCTTTGAACATTTTCTTCCTATTTCACAATACCTGTCATACATTTTATGAGCAAAGCTTTTATGAACAAAACCTCAGCAGCATGGGATTAGCAGAGAGAATCAATAGTTGGGATCTTGTCTTATTAAAAAGCTTCTGGGGGCCGAGGAGTTAGTTCAGTGGTTCCGGGGCCTGTCTTGCAAGCGCACGGACCTGGGTTCAATCCCCCGGCAACCACGTACAATACTGGGTGTGGAGACTCACGCCCAGCAGCAACCAGTGCCACATACCACAATACCGGGCGTAGTGGCTCACACCTGTAATCCCAGCATTTAGGAGGCAGAGGTAAGAGGATTGCTGTGATGTGAGTTGGAGGCTGAGCTCAGGGCCAGCCTGAACTACAGTGAGACCCTGTCTCAAAAAAACCTAAAAAAAAAAAAAAATAGTAATAAAAAA
>PVIR01038315.1:0-14620 GCA_004026965.1 Petromus typicus
CTGCCTTTGAATTTCTAATCCTCCTGCCTCAGCCTCCTGACTGCTGGGATTATTTGGGTTCATTCATTGTACGAAGGCTTCTGTGCGGCCTCCCGACGCTGAGCGTCTCTTCTCTACCCCGTTGTTACTTCTGATCGGTGCTCTAGCTCCTCCAGAGTGTGAGCTCCACGGGGAACCTGCCCATCTTCTCACCCCTCATGGGGTCCGGGATGCCGAAAGTCCAGGGTGAGCGCTGTGCATTTTCCTGTCGGCTTGATGGTCATGTCTAAAATGGCATGTGGGAACTTTTAAAGACTTTTTAAAAGTTAAAGATTTTTATAGAATGGAGTAGTACTCTGCCATAAAAATGATAAGATTTGGGGCTGGGGATTTAGCTCAGTGGTTCTGGCGCTTGTCTTGCAAGCGCAAGGGCCCGGGTTGGATCCCCGGTAACCACATACCATACTGGGTGTGGAGACTCAACCCAGCAGCAATCAGTACCACATACCACAGTGCCGGGCGTGGAGGCTCACGCCTGTAATCCCAGCACTCGGGAGGCAGAGGCAGGAGGATTGCTGTGATGTGAGTTTGAGGCTGAGCTCAGAGCCAGCCTGAACTACAAAGCGAGACCCTGTCTCAAAAAACCTAAAAAAAAAAAAAAAAAAAAAAAAAAAAAGATAAGATTTATACCCAAATGGATGTACCTTCAAGACATTCTCATAAGTGAAATAAATAGGCCTCAGATGTGTAAATATTGTATCTTTTCTCTGGTATGAGAAAAGGAAGATGTAAATGAGTTCTAGTATATATAGTAGATATTGTGAAATAGAAAATATTTAAAATTAAATAGGGTGTAGGGGTAAATAACTAGGGGGAAAAGAATGTGACAGTACTAAAAAAGGAAACAAAGTTTATGTATATGGGGTGGGGGTTGTAGGGTGGGTAGGAAATGGGAAAAATGAGAATTAAGTTGTGTCATATACTGGTACAAATTCTCAATGTTGAATGAGATCATGATGTGTATCTGTCACGTACCAATAAAAATTTGAATTTTAGAAAAAATTAAAGAAAGGATGAACTGTATTATTATTATTATTATTTACTTTGTGCAGTGCTGGGGATAGACTCAAGGCTTCACGTATTCTAGGTAAGTGCTCCACCACTGAACTATACACATAGCCTTGAAATTTTATTTTTCATTCTTACTCAAATAATCAAGTCAATCGGAAATAGCCACAGACTTGGATTCCTCAAGACTACTATAGTGTGCTGGCATAGGCCTGCATTCCCAGCACTCAGGAGGCTGAGGCAGGAAGGTCTCCACCAGTTTGAAGACAGCCTGGGGTCATAGGAAATTCAAGGCCAACCTGAACTACACAGTGAGACCTTGTCTCAAAATAAAATAAAATGAAAATAAAAATAAATAAAATAAAATAAAAATGACTCCTATGGTGCAAGGGGAGTTCCCTCTAGTTTGTAGCGTCACACCGAGATGATAACCTAACCCTAAATATTATGAGTTTCTCTTAGTCTGGTTTTATCTTTATGAAATGACCTGCCCTTTGGCGGCTTGAGTTGGTCAGTCCTGAGCCTCCTGTTCCAAACACATGCAAACAAGGAGAGAAGAACTTGTCTAAATAAGCGAATTCTGAGAAAACAAAGTCTGCAGTGATAATCTGGAGAGGACGCGGACGCCCTCAGCCGTCCAGGCTCACGGGGAGCCCGTGTCCATGTGCGTCTCAGAGCGGAGGAGCAGCGGTGGCGGCGGCCCCGGGGCCCCGCTTGCAGGCTGGGGAGGACCGGCCTCCGATCTTCCCTTAAACACTGGAGGTCTGAGGTGATCGTGACCTCACCTCCCCCTGGAGACTGAATCCACTGCTCTCGCTCTAGCCTGCCTTCCCGCCATTTTATTCTTAAAATTTTAAGATAGGATCTCACGAAGTTACTCAGGCTCACCTCAATTCTCGCCTTCCTGCCTCAGCCTCCCGAACGTGCCGTCCAGACACCTGGAAGCACAGTGCACCTTTGTTCAGTCTTCCTCCAGGAGCAGAGGGAGTTCTCCGCGTGCCTGATCCTCAGAGCGGAGTCAGTCATGTTCTGGTAACTAAAACGTGTCAGAGGAAGCAGTTTTTCTTTCTTATTCCTCTGAATGTCTTCCCATTGTTAGGGCCACTGAAGCTCATCGCTTGTTTGCTACTTGGATTTTTTAAAAAAATGAATATGTGGTCCAGTGTACTGAGGCTTGGTCAGACTCAAATGAAAATGGTTCTTTCTTTTTAAAACTGTGCTTTTAATGGCAAAATTATTATTTTGCTTCACACCTGTCTATCCAGCTGTTTTTCCATTACGGTTATGCATACTCTTAAGAGGACATAAAAATACTGGGTGTGGAGCATGATGGGACACACCTGTACTCCTAGCACTTGGGAGGCTGAGGCAGGAGGATCACTGAAAGTCTGAGGCCAGCCTGGGCTACACAGTTCAAGACCGGCTTGAATTACATACACAGTGAGATTCTGTCTCCAGTGGACCCCTCCTTTCACTGGGGATTAAGTTTGGGACTTAACCCTGAAGGAGACCCCCGGGCCTTTTTTTTCTTTCAACAGCCACTCCTTAAATTACTAAATTACTTAGGCTGGGCTTGAATTATTTATTTATTTATTTGTTTGTTTTTGAGACAGGGTCTTACTTTGTAGTTCAGGCTGGCCCTGAGCTCAGCCTCCAACTCACATTACAGCAATCCTCCTGCCTCTGCCTCCCGAGTGCTGGGATTGCAGGCGTGAGCCACCACGCCCGGCACTGTGGTATGTGGTACTGATTGCTGCTGGGCGTGAGTCTCCACACCCAGTATGGTATGTGGGTTACTGGGGGATTGAACTCAGGCTCTTGCGCTTGCAAGACAGGCGCCGGAACCACTGAGCTAAATCCCCAGTCCTGGGCTTGAATTTTTCATTCTCCTGCCTGAGGTTACATATGCCTCTGAAATGGGCTCTCATTGTATGCATAGAAAGATGTCTTTTCTTTTTCCTAGTAGGAAAAAAAAATAGACTTAAATCGAGGTACACATCTGTCTTGCACATGTTTTGTAAGAGCCTCATATGTTAGAATTTGAACGTACAAGACAGTATCGGACCCAAGAAAATGCTGTTTTGTACTATGTCGATCAACAAACCCTGGTGCATAAAATTCCTGCTGACCTTGTCTCTTAGGAACCGATTCTAAATTATGAACGATCCTCCAAAGGAGCCAAAATCCCCGAGCCCAGGAGAGAAGCCTCCTCAGCTCCTCTAGGTGCTCGGCTCAGAGCCTGGGGCAACAGTTTCTCCCTGTGGGCTGGTCATTGTCAAAGAGTCAAATGCAAAGGACGGGCCTTAAGCCCTGGCCTTTGGGAAGGAGGAGGTTTTGGCCTTTCACTGTTGACAGTGACCTCTCTGGATGTAACGCCCCACCCCCACCCCACCCTGTATCAGTCGCCTTTGAAACCCAGGCAGACCCAGCACCCAGCTAATGGGTTTAACAGGCTCCTTGGAGGCTCTGCCCACCCTTCCAGCTCCCAGGAGCGTGGTGGGCCTTAACGAGGGTGCTGGATCATGGGTGCTGAAGAGGGTGTTTTTTTGAAGGTTTACTGCTCGTTATTTCCTTTCCTTCTTTTCCTTTTCTTCTCTCTCTTTTTTTTTTTTTTTTTGAGACTGGGTCTTGCTTTGTAGTTCAGGTTGGCCCTGAGCTCACTATGTAGCCCAGTCGAGCCTCAAACTCACAGCAATCCTCCTGCCTCTGCCTCCCGAGTGCTGGGCTTATAGGCGTGAGCCACCATGCCCTGCCTATTATTTATTTCCTTAAACATGGAGTCACAGTGGATCACATGGGTGGAGATCTGAGGCTGCGTTCTCTGCTGTAGCCTGGACCTCACTTGAGGTTCAGGGACACTGCGTCGGGTTTCCTTTCAGGTGGCCACTGTGTTCTGCTTTGAGACAGGGTCATCCTCTGTAGCTCAGGCTGGTGTCCAGCTCTGAGGAAGATCCACCCCAAGCCTCTTAGTGGAGACCTTGAAAGTGTGGATCACACTGAACCCACTCATTCATTTGGATTTTTGAGACAAAGTCTTGCTCGGTAGACTAAGCTGGGCTTGAACTCTTTATGGAGCCCGGGCTGGACTCAAAGAGTGCTGGGGTTATAGATTTTTTGCTGTTATGCCCAGATTACCCTTTTCTTTGACCACAGCACTGCACAGCAGCTCTTTGACATATCTTAGGTGCCAGCAGCTCTACTTCTTTTCTGTCTTTCCTTCTCCTCCCTCCTTTCTTCTTTCCTTTCTTCCTTCTTCTCTCCTTCCTTCCTCCCCTATTGAGGCTTAAACTCAGGGACTCACACATGTGAGGATCTCAGCCCCTTTGAGGTTTTGAGACAGTCTTACTTAAGTTGCCCCGTTGGCCTTGAACTTGTGATTCTGCTGACTCGTCTCTGGAGCAGACGGGATGATGCGCATGCACCACTGTTCCTGGCCCCTCCTTACCTCTGACTGAAGCTCACCGCTTTCTATCCTGTTTGTAGCTACTCCATCTTTCTTTAATTTCTTCCCTTGAGCTCATCAGGACCTGGGCTCTCTCTGTGTCTGCTGCTCAGTCTCCCTTTTCTCTGTTATTAATGTCCCGGAAGTGTAGCAGCCTTTAATCCATCACTCAAACACCTAGAGCGTCTGCTGCCTGATGAAGGCCCCTCCGGCCTCTCACCTGGTCGTGTCCTCTGTCCCCTGAACACTCCTCAGCTCTTCTCTCGGTCTCCTGCCACACACAGCACAGCTGACCATGGTTCTCTGGGAGATTAAAGGCCGGAGCATCTTCGACACCCTTCCTGCCAGATTCTCACTCTCTCCCCTTGAATCTGGGTTGCTCTGTGGGCTGGAAAGGATGCTTTGTGGATTTCTGGTCTCAGGCCTCAGTGACTGGCTTCCCATTCTCCCCTCGGGGTGGACGACTCGCAGAGGCTGTGGGAAATCCAACCCTCAGCCACCAAGAGGAGGGACGGAGGCTTTGGACAGTTACCTCCATGGTTCTTCCACAGCGCTCAGGGAGATGTGTCCACCCACAGCACTGAGAGACACAACGGGAAGGTCACTGCTTTAAACTGTCTAGCCATAGGCTATCAGAAAAGCCCTCCTCACACTTAGCTCTGACCCAGCACCTCTTGCTGCGGGTCTGTCCCTCCTGGCTCTCTGTTGCCCCTTCACCCTGGCTCTTCTTAGAGTCACCCTGAGTGTTGTGCATTTTTCTGTCGTAGTATCTATTCACACACATTCGTTTGTGAGGCTGATGGGATTTTCTACCAGTGGGGATTGAACCTAAGGTCTTTGCACAGAGCTACATCCTCAGCCCTTTCGTCATTTTAATTTTTAAAACTTTGAGCCAAGGTTTCACTGTGTTACCCAGGCTAGCCTCAAATTTGTGACCCTTCTGCATCAGCCTTCTGAGTACTAGGAGCAAACGTGACACAACACAGATTGCATGCTGATTTGCATTTTAAAGTGATTTTTGTTATGGTGTTTTTTGAGACAGAGTCTGGCTTTGTAGTTGAGGCTGGCCCTGAGCTCAGCCTCAAACTCACAGCAATCCTCCTGCCTCTGCCTCCTGAGTGCTGGGATCACAGGCATGATTTTTATGGTGTTTTGTGCCAGGGTCTCACTCTAGAGTTCACGCTGGATTTGAATTCATTGTGTAGCTCAGTCTGGCCTTGAACTCAGGCTGATCCTCCTGTTTTAGCCTCCTGAGTGCTGGGATTACAGGCCTGTGTCACCATGCCTGGCTTTTCATATATTTTCATCAACATCCCCTAAAGTTTGGTGACTTTATCAGAAGACTAGATGTCTGGGAAGGAAGAGATTTCTAACTCTAAAAATTGTAACTTCTATGACAGTCAAAATATACCAAGGAAAATAAGTTGAGTCAAAGTCCATCTTGAAAGATCTCTTTCTCTCAGTACATCTGACATTTAAAACTCATTATAACTTTGCCACTTGAGTCTCAGTTTGACCTCAGCATTCTGAAGGCAGCTCAAAGCACAGGAAGTCAGCAAGAAGGCAAAGATGAGACAGAGATGATGTCAGATTCGGGCCGAGAGCAGAGGAGCCTGGTGGTGGAAGAGAGGAGGGGCCAGTGGTGACACCATGGTGGGTCCAGGGCAGGAAGCACAGGTGACCCCGCCGTGGGGGAGGAGGAGGAGCACAACCTGGATCTCGGAAGTTTTAAATTGCACAACACTTTAAAATGTCAAGTGAAAAATAAAAGTAAAATTCTTCCCCAAACCATTTTCCCAGGAAATCAAATCCTTCTGACGTTGCTGTTTTTAAGAGCACATCGGATATTTAGAGCAGAAGAAAACTAGGGAGATTCTGTCCAGATTACTATGAAGTATCTGTCTCCGGGTCTGCTGTCTGTCTGTTGTCCATCTACCTTTCTCATCATGTGTCTATGTGCAGTTCTGGAGACTGAACCAAGGACTTAACCATTGAGCTACATCCTCACTTCTGCTTTTTTTGAGACAAGGTCTTGTTCTGTTCTGTAGCCCAGGCTGCCCTCAAACTCATAGTGATCTTCCTGCCTCAGCCTTCCGAGTGCTTGGATCACAGGTATGTGCCAATGCACTCGACATCCTCAGATATTTAAACAATTTTTTTGTATTTTAGATTTTGAGGCAGGATCTTGCTAAATTCCTGAATTGCTCAGGCTGGGCTGCAGTTTGCCATCCTTCTGCCTCAGCTTTCTAGAGCGCTGGGATGATAGGTGTGCATCACCACACCCCGCTTCTATTCACACTTATTTACAACATTTTTTTTTTTTTTTTTTTTGAGACAGCATCTCGCTTTGTGGTTCAGGCTGGCCCTGAGCTCAGCCTCAAACTCACATCACAGCAATCCTCCTGCCTCTGCCTCCCGAGTGCTGGGATTACAGGCGTGAGCCACCACGCCAGGCACTGTGGTATGTGGTACTGGTTGCTCCTGGGTGTGAGTCTCCACACCCAGTATGGTATGTGGTTACCGGAGATCAAACCCGGGTCCTTGCACTTGCAAGACAGGCGCCGGAACCACTGAGCTAGCTCCCCGGCCCTTTACAACATTTTTTTGTGTGCGTGTGGGTACATGTTTGTAGTACATACTGTTATAGATATTGTGGACAGTGGGTAACTAAATGAAAAGGAATGATTTTACTGGCTTAAACTTCATCTTTGTTTTTCCCCCCAGTACCTGGGATCGAGCTCAGGATCTTGTGTGTGCCAGACAGGTGCAGGACTGAGCAACATCATGCTCTGTGGTGGAGTGAAAGTATGACACTCTGTAAGTCATACTGTGTAAACCAGGTGCTTCTCTTGGGCGCTCTGCGTGGTGAGGTCAGAACCTGTTCCCAGCACAGGTTGACTCGGTTTGTCACTTCTCGTTCACTCTGCCTCACAGAGTCTCCCTGAGCCCCTGGCTGCGAGGCCATTGTGCTGCTGAGGGTGGGGGGGGGGATGTTGCGCACTGTAGTCAGGCTTCTTGCTCATTCCTAGCCACACCCTTTTACTTCCTCCTGGATCTGAACCTACTTTGTCCCTAAAGCATCAGCATTGTAAACAGGTTGCACTGGGTACCAGTTAGAATTTGCAGCTTTTGACCTTGAGGAACTTTTTTTCCTCAAAGAAAAAAAAAAAGCATAATTTCTTCATTAGGGCACACTTCATTTGCATGCAGTTTTTTACTATTATGAGCATTTCTGTAGTTGATATCTTCATACATTATCTAAGAAAACTTTATAGTTTCTATTTTTTTCTTACAACATTGGTAATTTTGGGGGGAAACCAACTACTTTTTAGTTCTTTTTTTTTTTTTTTTTTGACAGGGTTTCCTTTCTAGTTCAGGCTGGCCCCAAACTCACTATGTAGCCCAGGCCAGTCTCAAACTCACAGCAGTCCTCTTGCCTCTGCCTCCCAAGTGCAAGGATTACAGGCATGAGTCACCATGCCTAGCATTGTGGTATGTGGTACTGGGGATCAAACTGGGACCTTACACTTGCCAGACAGATGCCGGAACCACTGAACTAAATCCCCAGCTTGAGTCCAATTTAAAAAGATTGCTTTCTAGTCCAAGATCAAAATATATTTTTCTCTTTTTTTTCTGTTTAAAATGTTCATTTAAATTTTATTTTCATATATTCTGTGAGGTGCGTAGCATAATCACTTCCTATATACTTTAGAATGGTTATTTTGGGGAAGAAAACCATTTTTTTTTAAAGTAAATTTTCTGGTTGGAATCAGCTACCTTGGGGAAATGTAGGCTGAGGGATGAGCTAATTGACCTCTATTTCACAGTCAACATTTCAGCTCTAATTCTTCTGCCTGAGGCTACAACTGCCAAATGTCCTAAGCCTGCCTTTAGAATAAGATAGATAGAAATTTTCATCTCCCTAGTTTGCAGAAGTTAGGTGGTTAATTATCCCAGCACTCAATCTCACCCTCAGCTCACACAGCCCACTGCAAAGCAATGTGTGAGCAAAAGTTAGGGTTGCTTAAAATCACTGGAAATCCCTAACGGGAACTCCAAGAGCTACAACTTGTGCAGCTCTATCCTAACGTTAAACACCTTGAGATGTAAATGAATTCTAGAATTGTATGATATATATTGTGAAATAGAAAATACTCAAAGTGAAATAGGGTGAAGGGGAAAAAATGATGAGATTATAACAAAAAAGAAAGGAAACAAAGTTTATGTATATGGGGGAGTGGGAGGGTGGGTAGGGCTATGGGAAAAGTGAGAATTGAGTTGTGTCATATAGTGGTACAAATTCTCATTGTGGAGTGCAATCATGATATGTATATGTAATGTACCAATACAGATTTCAATTAAAAAAAAACCTTGACAGATATATTTACCAAAAATATGACAGGAGAGCTGTCAAAGCCTGCATTTTAAACATATTTGTTTTATAACTGCTATTTCTACAAAAAGAATATTTGCTTTCCCCTCATAATATCGAAGAGCATGTGTGTGTTACCTGAAGAAACCGGGTGGCAAAAACATGTACAAAGAAGAAACAACTGGGGGATACCTAGACAAAGCCACAGGCAGTATATCGAGGGGTTTTTGGTATCAGGAATTGAACGGAGGGCCTCTTTCTTCCCAGTCAGACATTCTAGCCTTCTCAGTTCTATCTCTACAACACCAACATGGTCTCTACATACAGAACAGAAGTTTATGTATTGTGAGAGAGGTTGGTTTGTGGTTGTTGTTGTTTATTTACTAAATATGTGCTTTCTTTCTTGTTGTTTTTTTGTTTGTTTGTGGGTGCCAGGGATTGAACTCAGGACCTCCCGCTTGCCAGCCGGTTGCTGGGCCGCTGAGCTACACCCCTAGTCTGAGATTGGGTTTTAAGACCAGGCTTCAGTGGAACGGAGGCCCAGGGTCAGCGTACCCATCGAAGAATGAGCTCCAGGAATACCACCATGAACCTAAAGCAAGATCAGTAAAGTCAACCGTCATTACAATTTCATGTTCAAGTTTTCATATTTAAATTTACAACTTTGACATTGTGGGCCAACCCTGTCACCGTCTATGGAACCCTTTCGGCTGTTCATGGTCCTAACTGCATCTGTCCCTGTGGAGGGACATGGTTGGTATCACTTTTTTACGTTGCCACATGGTTATTGAGTTGCTCCGGAATTGTAACCAGCCATGATGAAGACTTCTCTCCTCTCCTTATTCTTCATTTGAAGATTTGCTCCGTGGTGACCGTACGATTACATAGAAACAGGAATGTAAGCTTTTTGCCTGGTGGGAGAAAAAAAAATAGTGAAAAGAATGGTGCTAGTTTTTAAAATTTTTATTTACTTTTTATTTTTAATGACTTCTGTGTGCACATGTTATATAGGCTTATGTGAACAGAATTTATTCCCAAGGCTTAGATTTAGAGATGTTTCAATGAAGCCCTGCAACCTGCTTTCAGTGTGGGGAAATCTCCAAATTCCCATCTGTAGTTCTCCTACTATGTACACAATTTCAGCATGTTGATGGTGTAACATGGCCCCCAAACACTTCACAAAAGCAACAGTCCTGAGTGCTTATTTTTTTATGGATACAGTTCTTTGTCTGCAAGGAAGTGCTTCTTAGTGAATTTTCTGCTACAGATATTCTTTCCAAAGTGCAAAATTAGGAAGGCTTTCCTTTGAATAGGCAGAGTTTTTTTTTTTTTTTTCCAGGAAACATTTAGTAGTTAGTTTCTCTTTGTGTGCCTGTCTCATTGGAGTGCAGAACCTTAGTAAGTCGTGTTGTCATTGGTTGTAAAGAATGATGAATGTGGCCACAACCCTTCTCCTCACAGCTGACAATTCAGTTACTCTGCACTGTGCTGTAATTACTTCCTGAATGCACACAACTAAAGGGTGGGCGCTAAACACATACTCTGGTTCTGAAATCACTCAGCACCTTATTTGTTCCATTATCAGTGACAACAGGATGACACCTTTACCGATTGCCCACTCTGTAGATTCCTTGAGTTCTATTAATGTATACGTGTCAGTAAAGCCAAACACAATTGACTTTGGTACCATTACTACATAGCATGAATATGCAAACGAGAAACTTCTAGTTCTTTCTAAATATTTGCGTATCCTACAAAATATTAAAATATTATCAATCTTTCTGTGCAAAGAAGTTAAATTTGTGAGTAGCATTATTCTCTAGGATTTATGCCCTTGGACACATTTCAAAAATCTATGGTTTTCAGTGTCTGAAAATCACTGATTCTATGGTTAGAATTTATTGTTTAAAATTATAGTCTTCTTGGGCTGAGGATTTAGCTCAGTGGTTCTGGCATTTGCCTTGCAAATGCAAAGTCCCAAATTCAATTTCCAGTTACCACAGTGGCAGGTAAGGTGACTCACACCTATAATCCCAGCACTCAGGAGGCAGAGGCAGGAGGATTGCTGTGAGTTTGAGGCCAGCCTGGGCTATCTAGTGAGTTCAGAGCCAGACTGAACTACAAAGTGAGACCCTGTCTAAAAATAAATAAATAAATAAATAAATAAATAAATAAATAATTATATCTATATTTCTATATATCTATATAGTCCTTTTAGACTCTAAAGCACGAAGAATCATCTTATTGTCAAAGTACGGTGTAATATTGTTCATAAAATATTTCTGGGTGGTTCATTTTTCTCTAGCATTTCAGATCATCCAAAATGCCTGTTCTAAAAACCAATTACTTTGATGTTAATGCATAATTCTCTTGACTGCTCACACTTTAGTTTTTGCTTTATTTGGTGCTAGAGATTGAGCTGAGAACCTCGGGCACGCCTCACAAGTTCACTACTGCTGATTTATGTCACAAGCCCAGTGAGTCACCTTTTGAGCTTCAGACTGGACTGCGCTGATACCTATGAGTCACTATACATGCTCGTGGACTACGTATTTTCTGAAAATGTTTTAAAAGAAGACCCTAGAAGATGGAAAGAATTCCCATGTTCAGGGACTGTGAAAATCAATACTGCTAAAATGGCCATATTACCCAAAGCAATCTGTGGATTCAGTGCAATGCCTATCAAAATGCCAACAGCGGGCCGGGGAGTTAGCTCAGTGGTTCAGGCGCCTGTCTTGCAAGAGCAAGGACCTGGGTTCGATCCTGGTAACCATATACAATACTGGGCGTGGAGACTCACCCCAGCAGCAATCAGTACCACATACCACAGTGCCGGGCGTGGTGGCTCACGCCTGTAATCCCAGCACTCGGAGGCAGAGACAGGAGGATTGCTGTGATGTGAGTTGGAGGCTGAGCTCAGGGCCAGCCTGAACCACAAAGTGAGACCCTGTCTCAAAAAAAAAAAAAAAAAAAAAAAAAAAAAAAAAAAAAAAAAAAAAAAAAAAAAAAAAAAAAAAAAGGAAGTATAAGTGGCCAATAAATATATGAAGAAATCCTCAATATCTTTAGCTATTGGGGAAATGTGAATTGGAACTACTTTGGGTTACCATCTCACCCCAGGTAGAATATCTGTAAATAAACCAACTCAAAATAAATGCTGGCAAAGTTGTGGAGAAAAACAATTTTCTGTACACTGAAGGTGGGAATGCAAATCAGTACAAACTTTATGGGAAATAGTATGAAGGTTTCTCAAAAAAAAAGCAGAGTCCACCTGTAGCACTCCTGGGTGTATCCTCGAAGGAGATGTTGTCAGTACACACAAAGGACGCTGGTACAGCCGTGCTTACTGCAGTAGGCTTTGCAGTACCTAAGAGGTGGAATCAACCTGGAAGCCCATCAACCAACAGATGGATAAAGAAAATACGGTCCTTGTGCACAGTGCAGAATTAATCATAAATGAAATCTTGTCATCTGTAGGAAAATAGACTGAACTACAGAAATTGCGGCAAGAGAAATAAACCTACTATGGAAAGAGGAGTTCTGCATGTTTTCTTTCATACGTGGAAACAAAATTGAACCAGGAAAAAACCCAGGGATGACCAGAAGTAGAAGTGGGAGGAGGATCCTTGCAGGGTCGGGGTGATGAGAACCTAATACATACAGGTATGGAAATGCCACAGGGAAACATAATAATTTGTACAATTTAAAATAAGTTTTAAAAGTTCTGTTCACATCTTCTTTATTCCTTCCAAACTTCCAGAATCTCCTTTCTATCTTTTTTTTTTTTTGAGACAAGTACTTGCTTTGTAGTTCAGTCTGGCCCTCAGCTCACTATGTCGCCTAGGCCAGCCTCAAACTCACAGCAATCCTCCTGCCTCTGCCTTCCAAGTGCTGAGATTACAGGCATGAGCCTTCAGCCCAGTTACCAGGGATCGAACTAGAACCTTGCACTTGCAAGGCAGACACTGGAACCACGGAGCTAAATCCCTGGCCCTCCTTTCCGTCTTTACCTTTGCTGTCACCTCTCTTGTTCCACTGAAAACAGTAGAAGCACTTGCTCTTGGAAGAGAATCTTTCTGAACATCCATCTCCACATCTACCCTTCTGTTTCCATCTACTTGTGTTAAAAGAACAAAAAATGACATATAAAGATAAACCAATTAAAATTTGCAACAGACTTCTTAGCACAAACACCAAAGGTCAAAAGAGCTTGAGGTGAAATATTTCAAGCCCTAAGAACAAATGACTTGCAACCTAGATTAATTCACCTGGCCAAGCTATCCTTCAAAATAGATGGAGAAATAAGGTACTTCCATGAAAAGACCAGTTTAGAAGATATACAAGTGTTTAACCAGCCCTAGAAAAAAATGCTCCAATATATTCTTTTTTTTTTAGGTTTTTTGAGACAGGGTCTCGCTTTGTGGTTCAGGCTGGCCCAGAGCTCAGCCTCCAACTCACATCACAGCAATCCTCCTGTCTCTGCCTCCCAAGTGCTGGGATTACAGGCGTGAGCCACCACGCCCGGCACTGTGGTATGTGGTACTGGTTGCTGCTGGGCGTGAGTCTCCACACCCAGTATTGTATGTGGTTACCGGGGAATCGAACCCGGGCCCTTGCGCTTGCAAGACAGGCGCCAGAACCACTGAGCTAACTCCCCGGCCCCTCCAATATATTCTTGACAGAAACAACAGGTTGACACACCTGAAAACACAGAGGACACTGTTAAGATCAGTGGATGAACAGCAACAAAATACATCAGGGAAAGAAAAATGATACACCAACTCATAAAGAAGGCACTGATAATAAATAGCAAAGGCAACTCAGCAATATATCTCAATGTCAACGGCTTCAGCTCCCCAAACAAAAGACACAAACTAGAAGCCTGGGTCAAAAAACAGAATTGAATAGTCTCTTGCATTCAAGAAGCTCATCTCATCTAAAAAGATATTCATAGGCTGAAAACTAAAGGATGAAAAAAACAATATTTCATGTACCAGGACTGGAAATAAGCAGGAGTAACAATTCTACTATCAGAATGCCAAACTTAAAGTCAACACTGATAAGAAGAGACAAAGAAGGTCATTACATACTAGTTAAATGCACAATCTAAAAAGAAGCGATAACATTCATAAACATATATGCACCAAATACTTGAGCACCTATCTTAGTGAAATGAAAACTGCTAAAATTAAAAGATAAAATAAATACTAACATGATCATAGTGGGGGATTTTAACATCCTACTTTTAGACAGATAACTAAACAAAATCCAATAAAGGAATTTCAGAGCTGAATCACACTTTTGAACATGTGGATTTGATACATACAGAGTGTTCTGTCCATCTATAACAGAGGACACATTTTTATTTCAGCTGTACATGGTACTTTTTCCAGGATAGATCACATACTAGCCCAGAAAGTCTTGCCTAAGTAAATACAGAATAATTTAAACCATTCCTTGCATACTATGTGACCACTATGCAATGAAACTAGAAATCAGTGATGGAAGAAATTTCAAAAAGGGCCAAAGCTCTTGGAAAACTGACCACATACTTCTAAACAAGCAATGGAGCAAAGAATAAATCAAAGAAGGATTTTTAAAAATTTCTGCAAGTTAATGACAATGACTGTTCAACTCCATGAAACCTTGGGACACCATAAAAGCAGTTCTAAGAGGACAGTTCTTTGCAATCAATGCTCAGATTAGGAAAACAGAGCAATCCCAAATAAACAGTCTTTTTTTTTTTTTTTTTTTTTTTT
>PVIR01038316.1:0-14594 GCA_004026965.1 Petromus typicus
ATGCGGTACTGGTTGCTGCTGGGGTGAGTCTCCACGCCCAGTATTGTGATGTGATTACCAGGGGTTCGAACCTGGGCCCTTGCGCTTGCAGGACAGGCGCCGGAACCACTGAGCAGCTAAATCCCTGATCCCCCCAAGCAGCTTTTTTACAACAAGGACCCCAGACTCCAGCCTGCCTCATCTATTTATTCGCAGATTCAAACTAGCTGCATCTTTCATTCTATACATTCTAAAAGACCCAGTAGGGCCGGGTGGACACCAATCCTAGAGAAGTTATGTAGATGAAGATGCCGCAGTGCAGGGCAGATGTCAGCAATAGTCTCTGAGAAGTTATTAGATCTGGGTGCAGTTCTGTCCTGAAGCATCACACCATGTGGGACCATCAAGTCCCTGTTGCTACCAGAGGTGAAAGACAAGAGTTAAATCCAAAGTTGGTCTACAGGCAGGAAGGCCTGGTCAATTTTGACCCTGCAATTATTTCTCCCAAACAGGATTGTTCCCAAAGCTTATGCATTAGCAAAACTGAATTGAGAAGATTTAAATGCCCTGAATAATTTAATGAGGCAGTAAAATTGAAGTAATAATAAAAAAAACCTACCAACTAAGACAAGCTCAGGTTCAGATGTGTTCACTGCTGAGTTCTACAAAAACTTCAGAGAAGTTCTAACACTAATAATCCACAAGCTCGTTAATGAAATTGAAAGGGAAAGAGCACAGGCATTTCTCATTAATGATCTACAAGTTTAACAACTGTTCTGACTTACAGTGGAGGTGCACTGTTTGGACATATGACCCACTGCTCAGACTTATGACTTATGTTTTTTTTCTGTGTATATTGCTTATAGAGCTTTAATGTTTTTTTACAGTATACCTTGTTTTTATAGTACTGTAGTTTTTGCTGATTGTATTGTACAGTACTGTCATTTTTGTTTAATCATACATTACAGTACTGTATGTACTGTAAGCGTTATGCAAATAAAAGGAAAGTTACTCAGAGTTATGTAAGAATTATGCAAATTAAATTCATAAAGTTGAAATTTTCTTTGAACTTTCCTTTGTTCTGAATATTGTAATACACATACTACGTGCAATTTTCCATTCAGTGACCAGTTCCTTTAATGACCTAGCCGCCAACACAAAATTCAGTTGTGAAATAAGAAATGTCTGTAGTTTCAAAGCCATTCTTGGAAGCTACCATTATCCTGATATCAAAATCAGACAAGGATCCAATAAAAAAAAAAAAGAATTATACATACATAACTATAAAGATATAGATAGAACAATCTTGAATAAGATATTGACAAATTTGATATACACAATTAATGGAATCTAAATCAAAATAACAATAGCAATAAATCACAAAAAAAGTTCATCATAACCAAGTAGCCTTCATCCCAGGGAAGCAAGGATGGTTAAAATTATACAATAAATAAATTTAATTCATCACACAAACAGAAGCAAGGAAAACATCACAGATCATCACAATAGATAAGAAAGAAGCATTTGACAAAATCCAACATCCTTTCATGAAAAGTCTTTTAAGTAAATAAATGTAGAAAGACCTCATCTCAATCACATAAAAGTCATTTATAACAAATTTACTGCCAGTATCATATTAAATGAGGAAAAACTGAAAGTGTTTCCTTTAAAATCAGGAATAAGACACAAATGTGCATTATCACCACTCCTATTAGATACAGTATTCAAAATATTACCAACAGCAAGATAAAAATAAAAAGAGAAAGAAATAAAAAGGATTCACACTGGAAAAGAAAAAGTCAAGTTATTATATGCAGATGACATGATCTTATACATAGGAAACTTAAAAATTTCACCAAAACACTCCTATGGTTAATAACCAAATTCAGTACCAGGATACAAAATCAATAACATTACTGTGCACTAATAATGAACTCAGAAAAAAGGAACTAGGAAAAATAATACCACTGACAATAGCAAACCCTACAATGAAAACTACAACTCTCTGATGAAGAAAATTTAAGACAACATCAGAAAATGGAAAGAAACCTCCCATTCCGGGATAGGCAAATCCAGTAGAGTCAAAATAGCTATACTTCCTAATTTGATGTACACATTTAATAGAATCTCAATCAAAATTCCAGGAGTGGGCCAGTGATTTAGCTCAGTGGTTCCGCCGCCTGTCTTGCAAGCGCAAGGACCAGGGTTCGATCCTCAGTAACCACATACAATACTGGGCGTGGAGACTCACCCCAGCAGCAATCAGTACCACATACCACAGTGCAGGCGTCGTAGCTCACGCCTGTCATCCCAGCCCTCGGGAGGCAGAGGCAGGAAGATTGCTGTGATGTGAGTTTAAGGCTGAGCTCAGGGCCAGCCTGAACCACAAAGCAAGACCCTATCTCAAAAAACAAACAAACAAAAAGGTATCAGTGTTAAATGTTATAATGTATATATAAAGTATACCAATAAAATCAATTTTTAAAAATATTAAATAGAAACAAATCTTCTGGAAGATAGGTTATGTAGAACACTTGGAGATACTGGTATAGAGAAAGACTTCATGAACAAAACTTCATTAACATGGGAACTAGCAGAAGGACTCAACAACTGGGAAGTCTTCTTATTTAAAAGCTCTGCACAGCAAGAGAAACTATCAACAAGGCAAAAAAGACCATCTACTAGGTGGGAAAACATACATATATTTAAAAGTACCACTCTCATATTCTTTAAGATCATAGTTTTTGTGTATGTGTGCTTTGGGTTTACTTTTATTTTTTACAGTATTGGAGTTTGAACAAAGGATGTTACTCATGCTAGGCAAGCACTCTACTACTGCACTGCATTGCCAGTTCTACTAGTCACAATTCTTTTTATTTATTTATTTATTTTTTTTTTTTTTTTTTTTTTTTTTTTTTTTTTTTTTTTTTTTTTTTTTTTTTTTTTTTGAGACAGGGTCTCACTTTGTAGTTCAGGCTGGCCCTGAGCTCAGCCTCAAACTCACGTCACAGCAATCCTCCTGCCTCTGCCTCCTGAGCGCTGGGATGACAGGCGTGAGCCACCACGCCCGGCACTGTGGTATGTGGTACTGATTGCTGCTGGGCGTGAGTCTCCACACCCAGTATTGTTATGTGGTTACCAGGAATCGAACCCGGGTCCTTGCGCTTGCAAGACAGGTGCTGGAACCACTGAGCTAACTCCCTGGCCCCTAGTCACAATTCTTGAGTGGAAATATCAGTAATGACTCTCGCTAGCCATGGGAGAAAAATAAATTAGTGAAACTGGATGACATGACTGAGTCATTTACTATTTGATACAGTTTTCCATTCTCTTACATTGGGTTATGTGACTCATCCTGGCAAAATGCATTTAAGAACTGATACTCACTTCTTCTATTATTTCTTTTCAATGGCGGTTACAGAGGCCTTGGGTTGTAGATGAGTCAGTGACAAGGTGGTTGGGGCTTCCATCTCTTGTATCCTTGACTTCTTACTTGGAAAGGAGTTGCACTCACTAGATATACATTAGATTTTGCATAAGCAAGAGATAAACATATTGCCAAGTCAATGAGATTTTAATTATCAAAACATAAACCAACCTATCCTGACTAACAGAAAAAGATGTCAATTGGAACTGTGAGGCCAAGAATAAAAGGCTTCATGGCAGCCATAGCCATGGATCTGAGGACCAAGAGGAAAAGAAACCAAGAGATGATAGAAAAGGCTTTGTTCTATGAAGGATTTGATTGACATTTCAAGTGCCAGCCTCCCCTCCGCCTTGTGTTGGGCTTTTCCAGTTGGGTGTGAAGTACAGAGAATGAGCCAGCAATGGAAGAAAACTGCTGTGAGGTAGATGATTGCTGTTGAAGAAGATGCTTTATCTTTGTGCCAGGCATCTGTGGTATCTGCAAGAGAAATGTAAGAAACAGAAACTGTGCAGCCCCAGATCCAGTGAATAAGATGGAAGGGGACAGAACGCAATGTTTTTAGAGGCCTGCCTTTCTATTGGATGTAATGCAGCAGAGGCATTCATCATACTTTTTAGCACTTCTCGTAAAAAATACTTATGAAAGAGGACTCACAGAACTACTTTAGAATGTGGTAAGAAAGAGGAGAAAAATGTGCTCAAAACAATGCCTGGCTGGCAGTGGTGAAAACAATCACTCAATAAACATGCTCCCTATGAATAAGAAAGTGAATGAGACCTGTTCTATTGTCACGCCTTCTCTGACTGTTCGTGAATGTGCCATTTGTCTGCAAACATGTGTTCACCCAGTCAGTCTGCCTGATATGCGTGTTTGCAGCTACCTGTGTGTAAAGAGAGCTTCATGGCTTGGAAAGCAATATGTCCTTTGTTGAAAGAAATTCCTGAGGATTTCCTTGACAAGCCAGCCTTGTTATCCCCAGAACTCAAGGCAGCAAGTAGAAGGAATAGGAAATATGCGTGGTGTTCTGAAGGAAGAAATGAGTGGTGGCAGTATAATGAGTGTTCTAGTGGATACCTGGGAAGTGCTTTCTCTTTTCTTTTTTTTTTTTTTTTTAGGTTTTTTGAGACAGGGTCTCGCTTTGTGGTTCAGGCTGGCCCTGAGCTCAGCCTCAAACTCACATCACAATCCTCCTGCCTCTGCCTCCAGAGTGCTGGGATTACAGGCGTGAGACACCACGCCCGGCACTGTGGTATGTGGTACTGGTTGCTGCTGGGCGTGAGTCTCCACATCCAGTATTGTTATGTGGTTACCAGGGATTGAACCCGGGCCCTTGTGCTTGCAAGACAGGCGCCGGAACCACTGAGCTAAATCCCCGGCCCTGGGAAGTGCTTTTTCCAAAGGTAAAAAGAACACCAACATGTTAATTGCTGGGTTTCTGTATGTTCCTCATATTTAAAACATGATTTGATAAAGGAGAAATGAACGTGGATGTCACAGGGAGCTTAAGTGAGATATAATAGATATACCAAAAAAGGGAATAGCTGGACTAAGGCTGAACTGTGATGCAAATTCTGTAAATTTAGCAAAAGAGAGCTCTGTGGACAAACAGCACAGATGACAGTATGTCAGCACAGAGAAGAGCTTCTGCGCAGCCTCCGGTGCTGTCTGCTGTGAGGTCTCTGGGATCAGTGGACAGGCAGTTGACCAGCCCTGCCACACCATCCCCCGATGCAGCCACTTCTGTGGAAGACTCTGTCACTCACTTGCAACTCTGTGGAGACAGTATAAATGAGAGGAGTCATAGAGGAGGAGACCATGAATTCCCATCTTCAGACAGGGCCCCTCCAGACACCTCCATTGAAGAAACCAAATCAGATGCCAGTAGTGATGGTGAGGATGTGTCTGCAGTTATTGCATGGCATTCCTTGTTGCGACAGAGACTATAGGTCTCAGTGCCAACCAGACAGCAGCTGATCGATCAAGAACTGACTGGTCACTGACAGGGAGTAGGTGTCAGATCCAGAAGACCTGATGGATGCACTGTGCTCAGTAACAGTTTAAATGGATGTTTCCACCCGGGCGTGGTGGCTCACACTTGTAGTCCCAGCACTCGGGAGGCAGAGACAGGAGGGTTGCTGTGAGCTCGAGGCTGGCCTGGGCTGCACAATGAGTTCAGAACCAGCCTGAACTACAAAGCAAGATCCTGTCTCAAAAAAATACATACGTACATACATACATACATACATACAAACATACTAAACAAATAGATGTCTTCAGCTCCATGGCCAAAGTTGAATGGTTATCTGTAAATTTCTTCCCACATAACATTATAGTTGTGCCTAGTAGTGCATTTTGGGAGATGGATAGAAATGAGTCTGGGAAGAATAAATCTGAAACTAAATGTCTAACGTGTCTCTGTTGAGAAATAAGTATTTAATGTGAGGAATTTGGGTGTTAGTAGTTGAGGCCTGTTTAGTAAAAACAGTTTTCTTGACATCAGTTTTCTAAATTGTCTTTAGTTCTTTTGGCCAGTGTGTGTATCATCTATGCATTAGATGATATCTAATCTATCATAGATCTAATGCATCTATGATATCACGTGACTCTCGCATTATTATTTTTCTGCATGGATTGGTGTAAAACTGTTATGAAAATTTGGCGCATGTAAGATATCCATATTATTATGAGAAGGAAGCTTAATGCAACTTGGAGGTAGGTGTCAATTTGGTTAAAAAATAGATGAGCCACACTAATTTTATGGTAAAATTATTGAAACAGAAATGTAAAGAAAACAACTACCCACTATTGATTCAGAATCTTCCTGACATTCCTTCTCATAAGCTTTGTTGTGTAGCCCCTGTAGTCTGTGGTTTCTTTTGTCTCTATTTTTTTTTCAGATGCAAAAATATTTATAATTTAATAAATAGTAGAGTTTATACAAAAATTTTTTTTAAAAAAGAAAAGGTATCAAGTAATGTGGGAGACCAGCCTGGTGATCATTCCCAAAGCAGGCTGTAAGCAGTGCAGGCTGTAAAGAGTTAACCTCTCATTGCCTAATTTTAAGAAGTGAGTCCAGTGGAGGTCAGAGTGACTCTTACCCAAATTCCATTCCCCAAATGAAAACCTTCTTAACTCAAAAAACAAGGTTAACTGTTAACCATAACCTATATTTGGTCTGGTCTGTTCCTAACACAAGAATGGCCTGTCTCTTCTTTTACAAACCTTGCCTGCGTCAGCAACTTATCTCTAGCAGCACCATTAGCCCCCCAACCCCCTCCCCATATCAACAGTCCAGGCGGTTCAGGGTCTTGGCTGCTTGCTCAGCTTTATCATCCCAGTTTCCCATTTCTCTTTAACTCTGCCTCTGAGTTATTCTTCTCACCTTGCATCATAGCACTGAGCAGGAGATCTGGATCCTCTGCCAAGGTCACTGATAAAGTAACCCATGGGATCCATGTGAGGCCTGCAGAACCAAGCAGAGTCAGCAACCAGGGATGGCATGACAAGAACCTGAGGGTGGCATGACAGTGGAGATGTTGGCAAGAACAGCTGATGAGGTTATTATCATCCCCACTGCTAACTGAACACTTGCCACTATACATCTGGTGCCTACTGTCCCTTGATATTATCTCTCTGTATGGTCAGATTTTGTGTGCAGTATCCATGTTTTAAAAAATCATGAAAAGCGCCCTTTAAATTCCCTCAACATTTAGAGTTGCAGCCAGAACCACATGACTGAATGAGGAGAAGCAATATGTATTCCCTTTCTCTGATTTTGGTAGTCATGGTGGAACTCTGCCACTAAACCTATCTTACATTTCCTCTCAAATTGTAATGTGCTCGAATGTTGAGCAAACAAAATACGTGTGTCCCCTCAAGTCTACAGCTCTTTCATTGATAAATAAGTCACCCGTTTGACTTGACCAAAACTCATCTCTCTTCTGAAAGAATGAAATCTGTCAGATCTGCTATTCTCTAACCAATAATGTCATCAACTCATATACCTTGTTTCCCTTCCACCACAGTCCAAACCCCAGCGCTGAGTACAAACTCCTGGGCATCCCTACTGAACAGTTCTCACTCTTTCCCTCCTAGCACAGTGGGAAAGATACCTTTGCTCTTGTTGACTAACCCTTCCACCAGAATCCTGCGCACCGGTTCTCCTTTACCTTCTCAGGAAACTTGATATGTCAGTTCCTTTTCTTCCTCGTTCATATATTCTCAGACTTCCCCTTTCTTCTACTCCGCCTCTCATGTTGAAGTCTCTTGAATCTTTTTAGAATGAAAAAAAACAACAACAACAACATGTGACCCAACATTTTCCACTAGTGGGTATCTGCCTAAAAGAAAGAGAAACATCTACACAAACACATACTTAGGTGATCACAGCATCTTAATTCAAATCATAGGGTAGAAACAACATAATGGTTGTATTCTCTTTTTGAATTATAAATACTATTGGATATTAATTGTATATATTAATGGAATTCACTGAGACATTTTCGTATGTGCACGTATTGTGAATTGATACTATTCATCTACAATTCTCCTCTTTCCCTCTTCCTGGTCCCCTCCCAATACCTAATCGTCCTGGGTTACTTTTATTTATTTATTTAATGTTTGCTTTGTCCAGAGAAAACATGTGATACTAGTCTTTGGGGCTTTTTTATTTATTTGTTTGTTTTATTCAAATCTTTATTGGTACATTATGAATATACATCATCATTGCATTTAACATTGAGAGTTTGTACCAGAATATGACACGACTGGATTCTCATTTTTTTCCCATTCCCGCACCCACTTTGCAATCCTCCACCCCCTATATACTTAGGCTTTGTTTCCTTTTTAAAAAATTATTATCACATTCTTTTTTCCCTCTTTATTTACCCTTACACCATATTTCCTTCTAAACATTTTCTTTTTCACAATATCAACTATATATACTAGAACTCATTTACATCTTCATTTTCTCATACCAGAGAAAAGATACAATATTTACACATCTGTGACCTATTTATTTCACTTATGAGGATGTCCTGAAGGTACATCCATTTGAGTACGAATGACTCAATCTTAACTTTTTCATGGCAGAATAATACTCCATTCTGTGAAAGAACCACCTCTTCTTTTTTTTTTTAAAGGTTTTTTGAGGCAGGGTTTCGCTTTGTGGTTCAGGCTGGCCCTGAGCTCAGCCTCCAACTCACATCACAGCAATCCTCCTGCCTCTGCCTCCCAAGTGCTGGGATGACAGGTGTGAGCCACCACGCCCAGCACTGTGGTATGTGGTACTGGTTGCTGCTGGGGTGAGTCTCCACGCCCAGTATTGTATGTGGTTATCAGGGATCGAACCCCGGCCCTTGCACTTGCAAGACAGGCACTGGAACCACTGAGCCAAATCCCCGGCCCATGAGTCTTTTAACTCTTTTGTGTATATACCTAGCAGAGGAATGGCCAGGTCAAATGGGACCTCCAATCCTAGCTTTTGGAGGAATCTCCACATTGATTTCCACAGAGGCTGTATGAATCTACATTCCCACCAGCAGTGGAGAAAGGTTTCTTTTTCTCCACAGCCTCGCCAACATTTGTTGCTGGTTAGTTCTGAAATAGCAGCCATTCTTTGTGGAGTGAGATGAAATCTCAGTGTTGTTTTCATCTGCATCTTTCACGGTGATGCTGAACATTTCTTCATATACTTTTTAGCTGCTCTTATTTCTTCCTCTGAAAAGTATCTGTTTATTTCAGATGACCATTTTTTAACTGGGTCTTTAAATTTGGGTGGGCTGATTTTTTAAAACTCTTTATATATTCTAGATAGTAGCCCTTTGTCTGAGAAATGGCTGGTAAAGATTCTTTCCCATATTGTTGGTTGCCTTTTTGCTCTGTTGGTGCTTTTGTTTTTTTTAAGAGTAGGAAAAGTGGGACAGGGATTTAGCTCAGTGGGTCTGGCATCTGCCTGGGATGGACAAGGTCCTGGCATCTGTCATCCCCAGTAATGACATACCACAGTGACAGGCATGGTGGCTCATGCCTGTAATCCCAACACTTGGGAGGCAGAGGCAGGAGGATTGTTGTGAGTTTGAGGCTGGCCCAGAATACATAGTGAGTTTGGAGCCAGCCTGAACTACAAAAGCGAGACCCTGTCTCAAAAAAAAAAAAAAAAAAAAAAAAAAAAAGTAGGAAAATCTTATTGACAAAGAAACCTTCTGCTTAAGAGAGGCAGAAGGGAGACTTGAGAGTGAGTGACCCACCTACCTCACTTACCAGGGGTTTTTTATGGAGCAAAGCCATGAGGTGAAGTGGGTTCAAAGTAGGACAAAACTATAGTTGACCAGTAACATTGCAAGTACAGTTGCTTAGGTAATATGAATTAAATGAGGATCCAAAGGGAAGACAAGTCACACAGCAAGTGTACAATGATTTTTAGTCAGGGATCTTTCCTGGGAGGGGTGGGTTAAAACCATTACTCTGCCATAAAAAATGATAAGTTTGAATCATTTCTACTTAAATGGACATACCCTGAGGATATGCTAAATGAAATAAATAGGTCACAGATAGGTACATATCACATCTTTTCTCTGGTATGAGAAAATAAAGATGTAAATGTGTCCTAGAATTGTATGTTGTATATTGTGAAATAGAAAATGCTCAAAGTAAAATAGGGTGAAGGGGGAAAAATAATGAGATTATAACAAAACAGTAAGGAAACAAATTTTATGTATATGGGGGGGTGGTAGGGTGGGTAGGGCTATGGAAAAAATGAGAATTAAGTTGTGTCTTATACTGGTACAAATCCCCATTATGGAGTGCAATCATGATGCGTACATGTAATGTACCAATAAAGATTTCAATTTAAAAAAAAAACAAAAACCTTGGTCCTCCACCCAGGTCATTGATACTTGGAATATCAATCACTGTTATTTATCCTACCTGGGTGTGGTAGTTTCTCTCTTTTTGTAATGTTGGCCTTCAGTGACTCATGACTGTCCTCCATGTCAGTTTCTTGACTGTCCTCCATATTGGCTCCTTGGCTGTCTTCCATGTGGGCTTCTCGTGGGCCAGCCCTATCTAATTGCCTACAAGATGTCTAACTAGCTTACCTACCTACAACACTGCCATGTTGTGAGGTATATATATAATGAAATCTTTGCCTAAAGTCAGCGTGGATGCCTCTGGTACTAAGAGAGCTACTGTAGCTACAGCTCTGAGGCAGAGGCCATCCCTTGGCTACAGGTCTAATTCTTGGCTTAAATACTCGTGGCTGTTGAACTGGTTCTGGATCCTGGGTTAGCACTCCCAAAGCCATGCCCCATCTTTCACCAACATACAAATTAAACCTGTGTCCTATTGGCAAGCTCAGAAGTGGTGCATTTAGAAGAGCTGGCTTGAGCTTCTGGAAAGCAACGTGGAAAACATGTACCCTGGTTAAAATATGGGTATCTGCCAGATGTGGTGGTGCATGCCGGGAATCCCAGCACCAGAGAGGCAAAGGTAGGAGGATTGCCATGAGTTCGAGACTAACTTGGGCTACATGGTGAGTTCAGGGACAGCCTGAACTACAAAGCGAGACCTTTTCATAAAAAATAAAATAAAATATGAGTATCTGTCTTTTGGATTTCCTTTATAAGCTGATTGAGTGGTTTTGTGATCGCACCATATCCTGCTGCCCAAAGCAATCAAAGCCCGTAACTCCTAGGAATTCCCTTAGCTGTTTTAGTTAGAATTTGGGACTGTGTGAAGGAAATAATTGGTTTAAATCTTTTTTTACATAGCCTCTGAGTTCCTTTAGGTATAATAAGGCCCAAACATTTTACCTCAAGACTGCAAAGTTGTGCTTTAGATTTAGAAACCTTATAGCCCTTGTTTGCTAAAAAATTTAACAGAGCATAGATGCCTTGGCTAGGAAGTTCTTCTGAGGGTGCACATATCAGTATATCATCTACATATTATAAGATGGTGATCTGGGAACATTTAAAACATGCCAAGTCATGGGAAAGCACTTGGCCAAAAAGCTGCGGACTGTCTCTGAATTGTTGGAGATTGAGAGGCCTCAATCAGTCATCTGAAAGGCCTGGTCATGAGGGTTTTCAAAGACAAAAGAAACTGGGAATCTGTATGTAAAGATATACAAAGAAAGTATCTTTTAAATTGAACACTTACAACCAATTAGCATCTTCTGGGATCTGAGAGAGAAGAATGTACAGATTAGGGACCATTGGGTGGACTGGCACTACCACCTCATTTACTAATATAAGATCCTGTACCAACCTCTATTCTCCATTGGACTTTTGAACCCCCAAGACTGGAATGTTACATTGGCAATTACAAACTTTAAGGAAATTTTGTGTTCTTAAATTGTCAATTATGAGCAATAATCCTTTCTGTACTTTAGGCCTTAGAGGATATTGTCTCTGATGAGGAAAAGTAGTAGGATCCTTGAGATATATTTGTACTGGAACAGCTTTTATTGCTCTGCCTATCTTACCTTTGGTTGCACATACTTCAGGATTTATTTGTTTCTACAAGGGGTAGACAGCATACTTGACCTGGGTGCATATATATGATAGTATTTAAACAAGATGAAATATCTCTCCTAAGAATGGGAACTGGACTTTCAGGCATAATTAAAAGGGAATGGGTGAAGAGAGAGCCATCCCAGTTACAGCCTAAAGATTGTGAGAAATAGCGAGTTGCCTCCTCTCCAGTGACACCTCTCCCTGATGTGTCGTGGCTGGAAGGAAGGCTGGGGTTAGAGAGGACGAGGGGCAAGTGTCAGTGTCCAGCAGTAGACTTACTTCCTTTCCCTCGATAGTCATGATTACTGGGGGCTCCTCCATGGTGATGACAGTAGAGGGCCCCAGGCTCCTTCCATCTCACTGGACCAGTTGAGCTAGTACGATGGCTCTGAGCTCTGGGGCCTTGGCTTCAGATGGCAGTCCCCTCTCCAGTGGTCACTTTTGTAAATAGGGCCTGGTCCAGGGGCCCCTTATTGTCATTACTCTTAGAAATGGCCTGGTTTTCAGCAGTAGTACCAGATGGACAGAGTCCTCCAGCTCTTCTTCTAGCCCTGAGAATGAAACCTAGAGTCTCTTTCTATAAGAGCTGCTGCAAAGGCTGATATTTTCTTTTGATTCTTTTGTCTCTTGTCCTTAACCTCCTCCTATACTCTATTACAAAATACTGAAGGGGTAATTTTTATTTGAAGTCTTAAGTGAGCTATCTGGACCAGAACCCATCTTCTGTAACTTTTTTCTAATATCTGAGATTCACTGAGTAATAAACTCACCCTTATGAACAATCTGTCCTTTTACTTAGTCAGGAGCTAGGGAAGTATGTTTTTCTAATGCCTCTTGTAAGCGATCTAAGAAGACAGCGGGGTGTTCTTTCTCTTCCTGTTGGATAGTGGAAAACTTAAGATAATCGATGGGCTTATTTTCAGTCTTTCTTAGACCCTTAAGAATACAAAACTGTAGATGCCTTTATGTCAGTCATCTGTATGGTGAATACACCAGTGGGGGTCCTGTGTAGGGACTGCATGGGCTCCCATAGGAATCTCCGGTTCCCCTGGCTGTCTTTGTCTTGGCAGTTTATAATAAACAATGTGGTATTCATCACCAGCTCTAATGGTGGCTTGTATTGTTGCTTGCACCTCACTAGAAGTCAGTGTTTGACTTGAAATTAACATTCCATCCTTCCAGTCTAGTTCAAAGATTTGAATAAATCCTCTAAAGTAATCAGTGTACTAATCAGGGTCATCTGAAAACTTTCCCAGGTCTTGTGTGGTCCGCTTGAGATCACTGGGAGAAAAAGGCACGTGGACATGATCGTGTCTTGAGGCCATTATCTACTTCTTATAGCGGACTTCGTCCTAGAAGTAAGGATAGATACAGGGCTGTACTGTAGCTGGCCTAAGAATCTCATTCCCAAACCCTAAAGGATAGGGAGGAGGGATACCAGAATCTGCAGGACAAAAAGAGAGAACTTTCTTCTCAGTAATAGTGGGTTGGGCTTTGATAAGGATCACTTTAGAAACCTCATCTTCAGATTTAGTAACAGTAGGTGGAGTCTTGACTAAAGTACCTTGGAGATTTCACCCTCAGTTTCCAAAAGACAAGGGCAAGAGATCTCAGTGATACAGGCCAGAGGGGCCTGGCTTTCCTGAGGCTCACATTTACATTTTGAACACAGATTCTTTTTTTTCTTTCTTTCTTTCTTTTTTTTTGAGACAGGGTCTCACTTTTGTAGTTCAGGCTCGCCCTGAGCTCACTATGTAGCCCAGGCAACACTCAAACTCACAGCAATCCTCCTGCCTCTGCCTCCCCAGTGCTGGGATTACAGGTGTGAGCCACTCACTGTGCCTGGCACTGTAGTATGTGGTTACCTGGAATCAAACTCTGGACCTCGTAATTGCCAGGCAGACGCTGGAACCACTGAGCTAAATTCCCGGCCCATAGGGATTCTTTCTTTCTTTCTTCTTTCTTTCCTTCCTTCTGTTTCTTTCTTTCTCTTTTTTAAGATTTGATTTAGTTGTTTATTTTTGGTTCCTCTTCCCATCTCCCTATTCTATTTCTTTTTTAAAAAATTCAAATCTTTATTGGTACATTATGTATACACATCATAGTCACTTTCAGCATTGAGAATTTGCACCAGTATATGATATGACATGATTTGATTCTCATTTTCCCCCATTTCCCCTACTCACCCCACCCCCGTATACATAGGCTTTTCCTTTTTTTTAAATTACCGTCACATTTTCTTTTAAATATTTTCTGTTTCACAGTATATACTATATACGCTAGCATTCATTTACATCTTCATTGTCTCATACCAGAGAAAAGACACAATATTTTCACATCGGTGTCCTGTTTATTTCACTTATGAGGATGTCCTCAAGGTACATCCATTAGAGCAGGAATGCCTCAATCTTACTTTTGTAGCAGAGTAATACTTCATTCTATAAGAGAACCACATCTTCTCTATCCAGTCTCCAGTTGATGGACATTTGGGTTGTTTCCAAGACTTAGCAATCACAAACTGAGCTGCTAGCTATTAAGAATGAGAACGGAGAAATTACTACTGACCCAGAGGAAGTCCAGAGGATAATAAACACCTACTTTGAAAATTTATACTTTAATAAAATGGAAAATGTAGAAGAAATGGATAGATTTCTAGACACATATGAACTCCCAAA
>PVIR01038317.1:0-14487 GCA_004026965.1 Petromus typicus
ACAGCAATCCTCCTGCCTCTGCCTCCCGAGTGCTGGGATGACAGGCGTGAGCCACCACGCCCGGCACTGGTATGTGGTATTGGTTGCCGCTGGGGTGAGTCTCCACACCCAGTATTGTTATGTGGTTACCGGGGATTGAACCCGGGTCCTTGCGCTTGCAAGACAGGCGCCGGAACCACTGAGCTATATCCCCGGCCCTGTTCTCCAGTATTTTTATGTCACAAATGTAACCCAAGTCTTGGTTTACAATGAAAACCCATTAGTAGCAACAATTATGTGACTCTGTGTATATCAAGCAAATAAACTACAGCAGCATCAGCCAAGACAAATTAGATTTTAACATACCATAAGAACCAATGAGATACCACCCTATATCCTAGAGAAGAAATCCACAATTATGGTATAAACATTAAGACAACCCAAGTAATGATTTATAGCTAAATGTGTCCTTATATTAAATGTGTCCACTGTATTTCCACTAATGGTAGCAGAGAATACAATAATCTGTTTTATTTAAGAATTAATGAAGCTTTATGGACTGGGTGTGCCTATAATCCCAGTACTCAAGAGGCTGAGGCAGGAGGATCATGAGTTCGAAGCCACCTGGGCTACAGAGTGAGTTCAAGACCAACCTGAACTACACAGTGAGACCCTATCTAAAAGATAAATAAGTAAAATATGGCTTTATGGATATACTGTCAAAGATATAGGATGTTGAAAATGGAGAATGCCAGAGGGAAAACTTCAAACCATAAACTGAAGTGTGGCCATTGTGGGGTCCCCAGAGAGACCACTGACCATTTTGGAGAAGGATCAAAATCAGCTTTGTTGCCAACAGGTTCAAAGGGTCACATCGCCTTGGAAACCTCAAATAGAGGTTTATACTCATCTTACACCATGCGTTTCTGTGGGAGGGGAGATAGCAATTGTAGTCACTGGAGAAGCAGTCTTTAATCCAAACATAACTACAGAAGCCAAAGGAGCAATGGAGGGGAGCGGGGGTCTGTCGGGGCTTTCCGAGATCGCCTTGCGCTAGTGAGTCGGCAGTGCAGCAGTGACTGTAGTACTGCCTGTTCTCAGGGAGCACAGCTACACAGGTGTAACCAATAGGTGCCCATTTTCCCACCGGGAAACAGATTTTGCTCGCAAACTATATGAGAAGGAAGAGATAGAAACGGTGTAAAGCATCCTGTTGGGGAGGATAGCATTATGTAATAGTAAGAAAAAAAAAACTGATAAGAAATAAAATGTAAAAGAAAATGGGGAAAGAAAGAAATTCTGCAGAAAATAAAAATAAGAGAAAAATTAAAATGTGAAAAATCAGAAGGAAGAAGAGGAAAAATAAAGAACAAAAGAGATAAGCATGGAAAAATGACAAAGGAAAAGCCCCCAAGCCCCAATAAACTGGAAAAGAAAAGAAGAAAAGAGAAAAAAGAAAATCTCGTGTTGGCTTACAGAGAAAATCCATTAATAGTAATTATGCAAATCTGGTAATATCAACTAAATCAACAAAAACAATACATTTTAAAAAGTTCTCTTTGACATTGAGTGTTTTTCTTCTGGGATCAATGATATTGGGACAGTATCCAAGTCAAAAATCTGTCCCCACTCATACTTAAGAGATTTAAAAAAGGCAGTGGGACCCTGGGGTCCCACCACACTGGCACTGTACCTGTGGTGGAGTACACAAGAGCACAGATCATGTGGTTTATCAGGAGCCCCAATCAAGTCTTTGTGAGCTCAGTGTTCCTTCTAGGGCTATGTGATAACCACCTCTGGACTCACTGGCCCGAGGAAATGGTTATGTGTAAGGCTTAAGAAGGAAGAATGCTGAGGAGGAAGCCAGCAAGTATGCTCTATATTCTGTGCTGGATGTGGACAGTAGTGGGCAGTATGAGTAGGGTAGGTGCCAATGGCAACTTTCAAATGCAGAGCAAACCAGCCTAAGCCGGAGCCCTGGCCTTGAGTGTGCGGCCCCTCAGATGCCGTGGGGGCCCCTTCCCAGCTTGGTCCTTTACTGCCTGTCCCCCATAGTTGTCTCTCACCCGGTCATTGTGGGAACTGAACACTGAGAGCCCCGCAGTGAAGCCATCCACGGCTGTTTTGAATCCCAACCTCAAACAGCGAATCCATCTCTGGAATGGTGTCCGACCAAGCACTCTCTCCAGGGATACGCTGGGCGCTCACGCTGGAGTCCTCAGCCGCTGTTGCCCCCGGATTCGCACGGGAGCAGATTCCCGTGCTCCCTCCACAGCCCACAGCACCCGCCGGCCCGTTACACCAGTTTCTCCCTGAAGCCCTCTGGAGGCTCCGGTCTCACTCTCTGGATTCAGTTTGCCTTTCCTGTGAGCACGAGCCAGGAAGAGTAGGTGCAGGTTACTGCTCCCCTCTCCACGCTCTGTCTCTTCACCTTCTCTGTAGGTTTTAGTTTTCCTGTCAAACCTTTCCTTGGGTCTTGGGGATCTACTTCATTTTTCCTCCCCAAGTTGTTATTTTCCAGTGTTTGAAGTTCAGATCCCAGAGAGGCTGAGTTGTGACTTACCACTCTGCCATTTCCCTTGAAATTTTATTTTGTGAAGGGCTCTGATTAAGTCCCGCAGGTCGCCCTCCAGCTTGCAGTCCTTCTGCCTCAGTCTTCTAGCTGGACGATCTTCTTGTCCTTGGTCTTTGGCTGTCTGGATATGATATATTAATGTGACCCCATTGCCGCCCCTTTGTGGGCTTATCTTATTTTGGATTTTCTGAACTTTCTATAACCATTGATATTTTGTTTTTAAATCATACTTAGAAAAAATCAGTTATAATTTTAAGTTTGGCTTTCTTTTCTTCCTCTTCTGGCACTCTCATTCTCTGTATGTTGGGATATTTCACATAATTCCACGGGTCCCTAAGGCTCTTCCTTTTTCTCCTTTTTAAATATCAACTAGAACTTCCTGGTATTTTTTCCCTCTGGTAGTAGGAATTGAAGCCCGAGCTTTTGTCCCCTGCTTTTTTAAATCTAAAGACAGTTTGTCACTAAATCCCTATGTTTCCCAAGCTAGACCTGAACTTAGCCTCCCAAAATGCTGGGATTGCAAGCATGTGTCACCATAACCTGCTTAGATCTTTGTTAGGTACATTATTTGTTTGGATTCACACCTTCCTATTAAGGAATAATTTGTAGCATCCTCTGGTAAAATATTTAATATTTATTATAAGAACATTTGATATTTATATACCACGTCCATATAAAAAGTCCTGCCACACTTTCTCTCACTAATACCTAAATATTTCCTTTTCCTTTTCATGTTACAACTACAGAAGCATGTTCTGAAATTTTGCTCATGACTAAGAACATACTCTCATTGTAAACTGAAGAGGCAGTACGAATGTATCCTTAATTTTTCCTTCACTATTTGGGTAGAATAACATCTGATTTATCTTCATGTTCTGACTCT
Organism: Petromus typicus; assembly: GCA_004026965.1. Classification (NCBI taxonomy): domain Eukaryota; kingdom Metazoa; phylum Chordata; class Mammalia; order Rodentia; family Petromuridae; genus Petromus; species Petromus typicus. The sequence goes on from PVIR01038317.1 coordinate 3,438, forward strand.
TTTCTGTCATCTCAGGGACATCACAGATCTTCCACTAAGATCATCTAGTAAAATTTCCATTACTGTACTTTTCAATCCCATAAATTCCGTTTTTCTTCTTTACATAGAGACTCCTCATTTAACAACCAAGTTGTGTTCCTCTGGCTAGGTTACTCAGTGTACTGGTCACTGAGGAATTAATTGTACACAGTATATATGTAATTACATTATTCAGAACAAAGATATGGTCAAAGGGGAACTTCAACTTGATGACTCTATTTGCATAACCCTTACGTGCAGTTACTATAAGGTATAACATAAAACTACAGTACTGTACAGGAAATCATAAAAAAATTACTGTATAAAAAAGGAATAATGTACAAAAAGATGTTGAGGCTCTATAAACAAGATGTACAGAACTTGCTTCCTGTTCTAAATAGTCTATAGGATAGTATATTCCATACTATCAAGAAAATAAGGTTCAGGCTCAATTGGCTGGCTGTTACCTAAATTCTCATGCTCGAGGATTTTCCCTCACAGGAGAAACATAGTCACCACACTGGCACTGTACCTGTGGTGGAGTACACAAGAGCACAGATCATGTGGTTTATCAGGAGCCCCAATCAAGTCTTTGTGAGCTCAGTGTTCCTTCTAGGGCTATGTGATAACCACCTCTGGACTCACTGGCCCGAGGAAATGGTTATGTGTAAGGCTTTAGAGGGAAGAAAGAATGTTGAGGAGGAAGCCAGCACGTATGCTCTATATTCAAACCTCTGTTCTCACAATCAGTGCAGATATGGCCGACAGGTTGACCCCTCGATGCTCACAGAACTTAGAAGGAAGAGCCCCAAGATAAAATCAGGCTTCATTCTGCCAGCATTTGTTTCTTCTCTGTCCTTCCTCCCTCTGCCTTTGGCCTCAGTCATCCTGCTGAAGGGCAGGCCATTCCATGCTACAGGATATGACTCGGCCTCTCTCCCACTTCCGTGTCCATATGGCAATGTCAAGCAAGAATGTCTAACCAGGTTCCTGCCTGTCCCTTTTTGGAATGTGATGGCAGAAGCAGAGTGTGCCGTCAGCGGCCATCCTGGTGGCTCTGGGAAACTTGTTGATGGAGTGATAGGAGAGCTGTTCCTGGACCTACGTGTCCACCTTCAGGCTGCTGCAGGGGCTGCCTACTAGATAGGGGCAGAGCACCTGGAACAGACTCGGGACCAGCTCTGAGGAAGGCCAGTACTGGAGCACAGCGCAAGATGGACGGCAGTCATCAGTCCAGGTAAGTTGGTTTCTTTGTTTTTGAGACTGGGTAGTTCAAGCTGTCCTCGAATTCACAGCCGTTCTCCTGCCTCAGCCTCCTGAGTGCTGGGAGGGTAGTTCATATATAGTTAAGGAGTGACTCGGAGGCTCTAGTGGTCAAAATCCTGTCTTCCCTCGAATAACTGCCTAAGTTTATAAAACAAGGACGCTCAAAGGCCTGCTGGATTCCAGCTTTGAGCAAGCACGAGGGGATGATTTTTCAGGGCTTTTCCAGAGAGTTCTGGAAGGAACTCAGCTCCATGCGCTACGTGAACCCGGCCAGCAGGGAAGACAGATAAGTGCTGCTTTGTCTCCAAGGAGCCACCAACTCCCATCCCAGGACTTCTCTGGAAATTCTGAAGCAACGTACTCCACACAGACCGGGCTCTTCCGTCCTCAAGGCCCAGAGCCGGCGTCCCCAGCCCAAGACCCCAGTCCCACCCCGAACCAGCAGCTCCACTGGGGCAGTGGGCCGGCAGGTGGGACCAATTAGGACTGCCTAAGTCCGCGCGGCACTGGTACAGTGGGACAGGTCGCTCAAGCGCGAGAATGAAAGCTCCTTGCCTCCTCAGGCCCAAGCCCTCTCCTGACTCTTTCGCGTAGGCGCCACACCCCAGATCCCAGGCTTCGTATTGCGCAGGCGCGTGCAGAGAACTAGCGCTCAGGGCTTTCGGGCGATAGTTCGAGGGTCTCCAGAGGCTCCGGAGGGGCGGGGAGAAAGGAGGCGCGAGGTTTTCTGGGTTTTGTAGTGTATTTTCTGGACAAGTGGTTTCAGGAAGGTTCGGAGTTGGAGTTTGAAGACTACACCTCCCAGCATGCCGTGTGCGAGGGCCAGGGGCGCTCGTCCTTGACGGCTTTGGTCGTCACTACGACGCGACCCGGGAAGCCTGAGGCGGCGGGAGGAACAGGTGCGCGTGCGCGCCGGGGCCGGACCGACGCGTTCTGTCCCAATCGCTGTAAACAGGCGGAGGCCAGGCGGGGGTGGGAATGGGGCATTTCAGGCTGGCCGGGGGCGCAGCGAGGGAGGCACTGCCGGCGGCGTGAGCCGGAGAGGCGGCGGGGTGTGCGTTCGCGCGGCGGCGGCAGCGCAGGTCAGCCGGCGGGCGCGGACGGCGGCGGTGGCAGCGCTCCGAGTGCCCCGGGGCTCTGCGTCTGTCAGGCTGCTGCGGGCTCGGCTCAGGGGTGGGAGTCGGGGTCGAGCCGGGCCGCGCTGGCTCGGGCGGGGCGTGTTGGGGCGAGGAGGACCAGAGCCAGCGTCCAGCCGCGCCTCGGGGGAGGCTCACCTTGCGCGCCCACCTGCGCCTAGGCCCGGGTCTGCGGACCTGGCGGAGGGTGGGGCTCGCGCCTCGCGCTCCGGGCGTCCCGGTTAGAGCGGGCTGCTCGCGGCGGTGACCAGGATGAGGCGCCTGTGGAGCGCGGACCCGAGTCCGCGTCCAGCGGGTGGACGGGCCGACTTGGAGTCCCGCATTTCCTTTCCAGGCGGCTTCCAAGGATGCTTGTGCCGCACGGCCCTTAATTGAGGTCAGCCCGTTGTCCTTTCCTTCTTTCCAGCTTGCCCCGGTGAAACAGGTTTTGCAGCACCCTGGTTACCGGACGGCTGCTGCTGGCTCAGGTTCTGGGATCCAGCACTGCAGAGCGTCCCTCCCAGCGCGCAGCGATTGCCCGAGGCCTGGTAGGATTCTTGCAGATGACTGACTTTTCAGTTGGAGGGATAAACTGGGTGGCGCCCTGTTTGGCCCCCTCGAACACCCTTCGGTGGAGTTCTTGCCCGAGGAAAGGGACGGGTTTGAACGCTGCAGTGCTTCCACCTTTGGCAGCAATTCACAAAATATTCAAGTTGTGATAAGGAATAGGCCCACTATGGTTTGCTTTTCGGAGAGACTGCCCTTCTGAAAAAAGACAGGAAACTGCATATGAGAAGTGCAGCCTTATTTTCTCTTTGGAATTGTGTGGGTGATTCGTTGGTATTTCCTTTTGGACATCTTGAAAATGAGCTCTAGTGGTAGTATTTGGGATAGGAAGACGTTAGGTTAGTTCCCGCTTTTTATTAAAAGTGTACCAAGGTCCAAGGGGATAGGCTAGTTTAACAGTAACTACGGGTAAGTACTTTTTAAAAAGTACCTAGAGGGTCCAGAGATTTAGCTCAGTGGTTCCGGCCCTGTCTTGCAAGCACAAGGGCCCGGGTTCTATCCCCCGGTAACCACATACCATACTGGACGTGGAGATACTGGATGCCCAGCAGCAACCAGTACCACATCCCACAGTGCCGGGCCTGGTAGCTCACACCTGTAATCCCAGCACTCGGGAGGCAGAGGCAGGAGGATTGTGATGTGAGTTTGAGGCTGAGCTCACCACAAAGCAAAACCCTCTCAAAAAAAAAAAAAAAAGGGACCTAGAAACTACCTAAGAACTTCATTCGCTATCCTTTCAAAGTAGCATTTCTTACAGATCTGTAGGGACTGCTTCCTCCTCACTTTAGATGTGGTTCGGCAAAGTGAGTGTTAACCTTAGTTTGTACAGTTATATTTACAGAGTTTTGGTTTGGCAGAGGGATTTAGATCCCTAAGGTTACCTGAAAATATGTTCATTTTCAAAAGAAAATCCCTCGTAGGTGCTTATGTTTATTTAGGAAGGAACAGGGAAAATGCAAACTATTTATAATACAGGAATTACTGTATGACAAGGTCTTTGCTAGGTGAAAAGCACTTGAAGGTGGATAGACAACCCTCCTTATTGGTCTGTTAGTATTGTTCTATTTTATCATTAGTTACTGTTGCTCTCTTACTGTGCCTGCTTTATACATTAAACTTTATTGCAAGTTCTGTATACATAGCAATGTATAGTATATGTAGGGCTGAGAATATTTTCCTTTCAGGCACCCAGTGGGGTCGTAGAATGTATCACTCTGTTGAAAACCGTTCTGTTTGGGAATTACAAGGTCAAAATGACCAAGCCTTCCTGTCCACAGACAGACTTTAGACCTAACTCTTGTCTTCACCTCTGGTAACAACAGGGACTCAATGGTCCCATATGCTGTGATGCTTCAGGACAAAACTACACCCCATCTGCCTAAATTCTCAAAGGCTGTTGCCTTGCCCTGCGGGTTCGTTATCTACATAATTTCTTTAAGACTATTGTTGGTGTTCCCCTGCCAGATAATAAAAGGTGTGAATGGCGAGAGTCTGGGGTCCTTACTGCCCAGAGTAACATAGATCAGGCCCAGGCTCAGCTTGTAAGTCTCGTTTCTGCCTGATTATTAATTATTTCGGCGTGTGCCGTCAACTCACAGGAGACTAAAACATAATACAGAAGTTGTAGTTACATCCCCTTCCCAGTTTACCACATAACTCCACGGATAAGCAGGAAGCTTTTAGTCACATCTTTCCCCTTTTAGTCACATCTTGAATTTGTGCTAAGAAAGTGACTGTCAGCCGGCCCCTAAATAACTTGGATGGGGCTGCTTATCAGGGCAACTAACCATGTGATTGGAGGTTGGAACTTTTTGGCCTAGTCTTCGTGGGAGCAGGTGTGTGGGGGCCACTTTGTGAAGGTGCCCCCCACACGGTGCTCTGAATGGTGGGCTTCATCGTGCTTCTGGGCTGGTGAATGTATCCTGGTCCTGGGAGGCTGTTGCATCCTAATGTCACAAGAAGGAGCTCCTGCCCCCGCGACCCATCAGAGCCTCATCTCTGTACCTCATTTGTGTCCTTTATATCCTTGGTCAGGAACTAGTAAATGTGAGTGAAGCATTTCCCTGAGTTTTATAAGCCATTTTTGCAAACTACTGAATCTTTTAAAAAAATTCTGGGGACCCATGGGCCGGGGATTTAGCTCAGTGGTTCCGGCGCCTGTCTTGCAAGTGCAAGGGCCCGGGTTTGATCCCCGGTAACCACATACCATACTGGGCGTGGAGACTCACCCCAGCAGCAACCAGTACCACATACCACAGTGCCGGGCGTGGTGGCTCACTCCTATAATCCCAGCATTCGGGAGGCAGAGGCAGGAGGATTGCTGTGATGTGAGTTGGAGGCTGAGCTCAGGGCCAGCCTGAACCACAAAGCGAGACCCTGTCTCAAAAAACCTAAAAAAAAAAATTGGGGGAACCCAGATTCATGGCTGTTTGGTAACAGGTACAGGTGGCAGGCAGTGTGGCACATGGGACTGGCAAACCTCGGGAATCTGACTTTAACTCTTGGAAGAGTATGTCAGAATTCAGTTGAACTAGAGAACACTTGGTGTCTGAAGAGTTTGGGTGTGGAAAAAAACACATGTTGTGTCAGAAGTGAGAAAATGATTTGCATATCAGCATGTAGGACCCCTACAGCATATTCTGGGGTGTCTCCCACAGAGCTGGGATGACTTTTCTCAGATTTTATTTATTTATTTTTATTTTTTGGCTTTTTCTGAGACAGCGTCTCACTGTGTAGCCCAGGCTGGAGCGTACTCATAGAGATCCTCCTGCTTCAGCAAGTATGTGCCATCATGCCTGGCTTCCGTTTTTCTAATCTAGAAATACCTTAATTATTAATCCTTTGCCTCTGAAAGATAGTATTTTTCAGTACTTTGTCACCTCTGCTTTCTGGCTTCCAGTTTCTCAATCAGCTGTTACTAATGAGTCTCTTCACACTCTTTTTTTTTTTTCCTAGTACTGGGAATTGAACTCTGCCTTGCGCTTGTTTGTGAGACAAGGGTGGCACCACTGAACTAAATTCCTGGCTCTGCATTCCTTTTTTGGTTTATATGTATGCATCTCTGACTTTATCCCTCTTGGAGTTGAGCTTCTTCACTGAACAGGGATGTTCAGGGTTGTTATTTCTCAAAGATTCTTTGTGCTTTCCTCTCTGTCCTTTTGGGACTCCTTTTATATGAACTTTGCATGCTAGAAGAGCTAAAGGAAGGGGTTGGGGATGTAGTCAGTGACAGAACGCTGAACTAGCTTGCTAGGAGGCCTGGGCTTGATCCCTAGTGCCATTAAAAAAAGAAAAACACCTGTAAGAAATAAAAAAGAACTCAAGGAAAGCAACAAAAGAGAATGCTAGCAAAGCTAAATTATTTAAAAATGAATCAAATTCACACCAAAAGGTTAGTCATGGAAATGAGAAGTTCACTAGAAAGCACAACGCTGACGTGAGCAGGTGGTGTAGAGACCCAGGGACATGAAGACAGGCGAGTTAGGACAGGTCAGCCTGGGGTTGGAGAGAACAGTGCTAAAGAACGCAGGGCGTGCTTGAGAGCCCGGGACCGCACCACGCATGGCAGGTCCTGACTGTGTCACATTCCCTTCCTCAACATTTTCTCTCCAGATGCTTGGTTAGCTTGTTTGCCCTGTTATCTGTTGCTTCAGGTAGCGGCAGCTATGGAGATTCATTTTCTTACAAGTATTTTTGTACCATCTCCTGTCCCGTAGTGTCATTAGCTGGGGGAGTTGCTGGCTAGCTGCTTTAGCGGAGGTTTAAAGTCTTGTAAGTAGCTGTCTGTAGATGGGCTAAAGCAAATTCCATGCTAGTGTGGTGTGTTTGCAAGAGAGGTTTATTCTGCTGTTATAGTCTTTGGGATATGAGCTGTTATTTTCAAGGCTATTTTATTAAGAGTAATTTCATAAATTATTTGTCATGTTAGTGCCAGTATTTTTTCTCAGGCTTCTTGTTGGGCTTTTGAATTTTATGAAATTTTTAAAATGTTATCATTGGGCCGGTGATTTAGCTCAGTGGTTCTGGGGCTTGCCTAGCAAGTGCATGGTCCCTAGTTTGATCCCTGGTAACCACATACAACAATGCCAGGCGTGGTGTCTCACGCCCACCAGCAGTTAGTACCACATACCACGATGGCAGATGTTGTGGCTCATACCTGTAATCCCAGCACTTGGGAAGCAGAGGCAGGAGGATTGCTGCGAGTTCGAGGCTCGTCTCAGCTACATAGTGAGCTCAGGGCCAGCCTGAACTATAAAGTGAGCCCTGTCTTTAAAAAAAAAAAAAGTTATTTTTCTGAAGGTCTTTTCAAGTAGGGAAGAGAAAACAGTAGAACACTTTAAGAACTTGAGACTTTTATATGAGAGATGTGTTTATTCAAATACTTTTACAGTCTTGCTGGAATGTAGGTAATAGCAGAGTCGAGGCACTTAAAGCCGTGTGTTCCAGACACTGCTAGGATTTGAATCTAGTGTATTTCTGTTTAGCAAACCAGCAGTCACTGTGTTTCTTGATCTCTTTACAGAGCAATGGAGATCTGAGTGAGAAGGAAATAATATGATTATACTTTTCAGTAAGAACACCTAGCATTGTTCTTTTTTTTTTGAGACAGGGTTTCACTTTGTAGTTCAGACTGGCCCTGGACTCACTTTTTAGCCCAGGATACCTTTGAACTCAACGCAGTCTTCTTGCCTCTGCCTCCTGAGTGCTGGGATTACAGGCGTGAGCCACCACATCCGGCACTGTGCTGCGCGGCACTGATTGTTGGTGGACGTGAGTCACTACGCCCAGTATTGTGGTATATGGTTACCTGGGATTGAACTCAGGACCTTGCGCTTGCTAGGCAGGTGCCAGAACCACCGAGTTAAATCTCTAGCCCAAGCACCTAGCATTTAACTTCTTTTTGAAAAGTAGACTGCCCGTAGGGTGAGGTAGATGTCTGTCTACCCTTTGGCCTGTTGTTGCAGCCACCCACAGTCGCTCCCAAAGGTTATGTGGTAATATATCCTTGTGTATTCTGCCAGAGGTATTTTCTACTCATCCAAGGGAAGATGAGTGTACAGGTATACACCACTCTGCACAGCTCTAACATGTAGAGAAAGGGAGCGTATTTGTAAAACACCTGCTGTGTGATGGCCACTGAGCCTGTTTATGTTTGAGTGAAATTCTTCAGGCTGATTATCTTGAAAAGTTACATAATTATTTAAATAAGAAAGTTTGGCTTTGGAGGAGACTTCTTTAATGTCTTGCCCTTCCAGCCCTCTGTTGGCACATGGGTTCCAGTTGGCACATGGGTTCCAGTTCTGTCGTAGATCGATTGTTTCCATGGCTTTTACATGGCATAAGAAAACATTGGCATGTTTTCGTTGTACACAGCAGCTCTGCCTGGTTTTGTTTGGGGCTGTGCTGCAGCTTGATCCCGAGCGTCCCTCAGAGTGTGGTCCCCAACCGTGCTGAGAGGAGATGACTGGAGAGGAGGAGACTGGGTGACCGCTGGAGGTGTGTGCCGAGGAGCAGTGGGGATCCATCCAGCCCTTCCTGCCCCTGCATTCCCGCCCTACCACACACCCCCTGCCTGCTGTCCTGCCAGCAGACATGCCCAAGGAGCTGGGCCAGTTGATCATGGACCAAACCCTCGAGGCTGTGAGGGAAACAGGCCTTCTGTTTAATCCTGATTATCTGAGATATTCTGTTTGAGTGTGGAGAGGTATTGAGGATTGAATCCAAACCTTTGTACTGAGGTACAACTCTGGCCTTTAGGGTTGTTGTTGTTGTTGTTGTTGTTGTTTTTGAGACAGGGTCTTGCTTTGTAGTTCAGCCTGGCCCTGAGTTCACTGTCTAGCTCAGGCAGGCCTTGAATTCACAGTAATCCTCCTGCCTCTGCCTCCTGAGTGCTGGATTATAGGCGTGAGCCACCAGGTCTGGCATTGTGGTATGTGGTATTGATTGCTCATGGGTCTTTTTTTTTTTTTTTTAATGTCGTTTTGGTAGACAAATCTTGTTTGGTTTTTATTTTATTTATTTATTTTGCAGCATCAGGGATCGAACTCAGACCCTTGTGTTTCCAAGATAAGTGCAGTACCACTTGAGCTAAATCCCCAGGGGCCTTTAGTTTTTGAGACAAGATTTCACTAAGTTGCCCAGTTGGCCATTGAACTTTGAGTCCTCCTGCCTCAGCTTTCCTAAGTGCTGGGATTACAGGTGTGTACTACCTTGCCTGGCTAGGTATTTGTTATAGTTATGGAAAGCAAACACAGGATTGTAGGACTTTTTATATATTCTGTGTAAAATTCTTTGTATCACACACAGACTTGCACATTCACATGTGTACATAGTTACTCTTGGTGTCTGTGAGGGCCTTTAGGGCACATGTGGCGTTTGTGACTGGATGTTTCTTCTCATAGGTGTGTGTGCTGGACAGGTGACACATAGTTAATGCTTCTAGTACAGCTGGGAAAGTTTTAGAAGTTATTTTGATTTTTTAAATGGTTTTTGTTTGTATTTGAGATAGAATCTTGCCGTTGTACCCCAGCTGGCCTGGAATTCCCAACAGTGCTGCCTTGGCCCGCTGCACACTGGAATTACAGGTGTGCACTGCCATGCCCGCCGTTCTGATTCTCAGACTCTAAGTTCTAGGTCTGATGTGTTAGGAGTTACACTCCATGTATGATGTGACATTGTGTGCCTGTACAGCATCAGTTGTTGAAAAGGCTTTCCTTTCTTCTCTGGGGCCTTGCCTGTCCACACGTGGATCTCTTCCTGGGCTTTTACCTTGTTGCTCTGATTTCTTTGTGTGGTCTCCTATACCATATTGCCTGGATCTCTGAAGCTTTTGTCCCATGCCCAGTGGGTTTGGGTTTCTGGCATCATCACTCCAGGCTGGGACATGAAGCAAGAGAGTCTGAGTGCCCAGAGGTCAGGGTCAGTGGTAGAGGGACCTCGTGCACACTGCAGGGCCCTGCGTTTGTGTCCCAGTGTGGACATAGTGTTCTTCCTGTCTCAGTCTGCTGGTTTCACTCCAGTCCTCACCCCTTCCTGTCTGCCAACAGCTGTGCTAGCTGTGCCCAGCTGTGTGTGCAGAAAGTCGTAGTGTGTTCACGCTACTGTCACAATGCCATAACTTGGAAGGGCTCAAGGTCCCGGGTGCTGTGAAGTCCGAGGTCAAGGTCTTCGTCAGACCCCCCTGTGGGCCACTTTTCCTGCTGTCCCCTTGAGGTGGGCAGGTCGTCTCTGCACCCCTCCCTTCTGCCTGTGACCTTGGGGCTGAGTCTCAGCACATGCATTTTGGGGAGACACAAATCCTCTTGGGCTTTGGAGTAATGTTCACAAGGTGACTGCTGAGTACTTTATGCACAACTGTCTTCTGTCAGGTCTTCCGCCTTGTGTAGAAGCTGAGTGAGGGTGACAGTGACCCAGGAGGACATGGGGTGCTGGGGTGTGGGGAAATGTCAGTGAGTCTACAGGGCAAGCTCTGTAGGGTCTGAGGTTCCGGTCTATGTTGCAAGCTGGAATCCAGGCTTAAGGCAAGATTCAGCCCTGCTCTGTGTCACTGGCCCCTTGCTGTTGGAGCACAGCCGGAGCTTGCAGGTGCGGTAGATGCAGCTGAGGACTGAGCGTGGGAGGCAAGATGCGCCACAAGCGCCGGTCAGCACAGGGCCCGGAGGAGGGTGTGCGAGTGCTGCTTCTGGAGCGTCGTCATCTTTTTCCTGACAAGTCTGCCTGGGTGCTGTTGATGGAGAGAGTGACCCAGCCCCATGAATTGTACAGTTCGATGATTTTAAGTGAATTTACTCACTATACCAATAACCCACTCCAGTTGTAGAATGTTTTCCATCACCACTAAAAGGTTTCCTATAGCCATTTGCCAACTTAAGAGTTGAAGGATGGAGCCGGGGAGTTAGCTCAGTGGTTCCGGCGCCTGTCTTGCAAGCGCAAGGGCCCGGGTTCGATTCCCCGGTAACCACATAACAATACTGGGTGTGGAGACCCACATCCAGCAGCAACCAGTACCACATACCACAGTGCCGGGCGTGGTGGCTCACGCCTGTAATCCCAGCACTCGGGAGGCAGAGGTAGGAGGATTGTGA
>PVIR01038318.1:0-14298 GCA_004026965.1 Petromus typicus
CCAAAGTGCATGTTTTGCTGGGCCAACACCAAAGACCTGCATCTCAAAAAGATTTTTTTATGAACATAGCTGTGGATATTACATAGGGATTATTATTCCCTTATTTTGGACACTAAACTGTAAAGAAGTTACATACATTTATTCAGATAAAATGATTAAGATTGCTAATTGGAACCAGAAGCATACTTTTCCATAGAAACAGTATTATAGGTAGTAGATTCGGGGAATAACCTATGAGAGCTCGCTTTACATAGCCCATGGAACCCATTCATCATTTTAAACACTCAGGAAAATTATGTTTCTGAAACCTAAAACTGGGACCGTGACTATATCTTTCTCTGTTTTAGATCAGTGACTTTTGCTTTGGTAGGTAACATGTTGGCCACATGTCAGAGGAGCATCAGCTTGGATTTGTGGTGGTGGATGGGCATGGAGACTGTGGAAAAGCCTGCAGGGTGAAGAAGAGGGATGTTGAGTGAAAGAGGAGGCCATGCCAACAGGATCCACTGACACTTTTGCTCCTTTCCGCTTCTTTCCCTTCCTAGCCAATTTATGGCTCTGACTTCCTGCTGATATAAAACCCAGGGATCTCACTTGGCCCGAGGCTACGTGCTTCCCTGTTGATGGGCACTGTATTAGATCTGTGCCTGCTGTTTGTTTCCCTGCTACCAGCTATCACATCCGCCTCACGGCCCTGCTCACTGCAGATTGCAATCTCTTATTACTCAGCCTTTCACCCAGCGGCAGTAGTGGGGACCGGAAGGAAGCACATGCTACTTGAAATGTCAAGAACTTAGCTTTTCCATTTTCACCCATGTGTGTTTATGATTTACTCAAGCCCCTGATGAAGGTGGCCTGTTGTTGCCATTTTCCCAGAGAGATATCTGACCACTGATCTTTGGCTCTTCTCTCTTACAGCACAGTTCCTTACAACTTCCGGTTTGTTTGACAAAATAAAATAAAACACAACCCTTGTGTCTCATCTATCCAGACTAAGTTCTCGGAAGTCTTTCAGCTGACTTCTATATCTCTGCTTTCAAATCTAGTGGCACTTTGATGTATATTGTCATATATTTTGAGGGAGAGGACAAAGTCTTTACATCCTAAATGAATTATTTATTCCCTTGAACCAGTTTTTAAAAATTAAGACTGACATCTGCTTACCAACATTTTAATTTTTCCAAGTAAAGATGTAGAGAAAGAATGACCTATTTCAGTAATTTTTTAAGATGGAAAGAGGTTTTTAAGCTGAAAAAAGTTTAGGGAGTCATAATCTTGGGATAAAGGATAGCCTTTTGCATATAATAAATATATAGAAAAGCTCAGTGTATTTTACTTTTTATCCCCCATTTCACCCAGGATTCATGGGAACTTTTTCATGCCAGTTGGCAGAGCACTATTTGCCAACCTGCACCATCTTAGAGATTCTTTCCACTTTTCAGTCATGTCACTTACAGAAACAACCTTAGTAAATTGTCAAAAGAGCCAACAGAGGTATGCTCAGTAAAGGAAAAAAAGACTGTGCTTGAAGGGATTCTGAAGCTGTCCCACAACATCCACACGGGAATCTCTGAGCTTTGCGCTTTGGTGCTCACTGTGGACAGCTGTGACTCGCCTTCCATGCAAGCTCAGAGCACTGTGCTTTCTCCTGCCTTCCGGATAACTGATCTGTTTAGGTCAAATTAGGTTTCCTTTAAGAAATTCACCAGAAAATTAGAAATGAAAAGCAAATCTAAAAGAAAATACCAACAGACAAAAGTAGATTTCTTTTTAGAGCACTCATTTCTTACCCCATGTGGCTAACGGCAGATGGTCCCGACTGACCCTGCTCCTCAAGCTTTCAGGGTCCCGTCCTCAACCCGGCCATCTTTGGTGTGCTTGAGGCAGTCATTAGTTGGCAGTGCGAGCTGGTTCCATCTTCAGATGAAACCTGTTTGTAAGCATACCGCACGGTGTTGTTTCCCGGGTGCGCTGGGCTGGTGGCATCCTTCTGGGAGTTTGATGTTACAGGTAGTTCCCCTTTGGTGGCTCTGGGGACTGTCCCCTGCTTCCTGTTGCAGAGGCTTGGTTTTAGCCTGTGCAGTTCCTGTTTCTGGTTTGCAGGATAAACTTAGTTTGTGGTTTCCTTGGGGACTAGTGGGAGATTGACAAGCAAAAAGTCCAATGAATGTGCAGGTTTTTCTAGTCATTGCACTCGTGCTATTAGTTAGTACGCTAAGGCCGACAGGGTGCTGTGAAATGAGGACCCTTCCGCTGTGTCACATGTTCCCCTTTCTATGAACTGTGGGGCTCTCACCACTGCCCAAGAATGTTCCAGCATCTCCTGCACTGCAGCAGAGCAAGACAAGAGCTGGAAATGTGGTAGGGGTGGGCAATGCTGCAGAAACCACAGCTGTGTCCAGGAGACACTTGGGATCACAAATTTGGTGTAGCTTTGTGTGTGTGTGTGTGTGTGTGTGTGTGTGTGTGTGTATGTGTGCATGTGTGTGTGCATGCTGAGGTTGAACCAGGGCTGCCTGTGCGTGCTAAGCCCACACTTGACCACTGGGTTATACCTCTACTTTGGGAAAGTTATAACTTAAAAATAGCCTTCCCTCCTGTAGTTTGGAAGTGGGTAAGAAGAGAAGCTGCTGTATTTTTTAAAAATATCATATTTTCAGGGAATAAAATTAAATTTGACTAATCCTATGAGTGTCATAAAAGGAGAAAAATTGAAAAGAAGACAAAATGACCAATTACTTAAAAAGCCATTAGTGATTCTAGCACACTGATTTTGTTGGTGTTTTAATATATTAGTTTTCTTTCTTGCTGGAGATGTTTATTAGAGAAATTAATTATAAATAGAAAAAAAAAGAAGGAGGGCCAGGGGTTTATCTCAGTGGTTCCAGCATCTACCTTGCCAACACAAGGGCCCAGGTTCAATCCCCAGTAATCACATACAATGCCTGTACAAAATGAGACCTTGTCTCAAAAAAAAAAAAAAAAAAAAAAGTTTTGTCTAATTATTCAAAAATGTTAGAAAGTGAAAACTTATATTTTTGTGTTTTATGTTTTTCTAGTTCTTAAACACAAGCTACTTTGTGATAATTTTCTTGATCACACAGGAAGGAGAAGAGAGAATTTAAATGTTAAACACATCTCCTGCGGGGCACAACCTTTGGAGAGCAGAACTGTGTAACTTAAGTGCCACTGAAGTTACACAGGGAAGCAAGAAACATTCCATTTCAAACAAACCTTTTCTTTTACAGTGGTTAATCAACAATGAGAAAAATAAATACCTTTAGTGTATGATTCATATAGGGAGGAAGTTATATCCCTTTGTGCAGGGAGTAGCTAGGTATAGTTGTGATCAGTAGCACCACTGTTTACCAATACTTTTAGCTTCTTCCATGCCTATGGACTCCTCCTGAGCAGAACCATGGAGGGCAGACACCCAAGTGACTATCAGAGGATCACGGGCGTTCTGTCCACTCACCTCAAACCGTATACATCCGAGTATTTGCCTAAGCTGGAGAATCCTTCCTCCTTTGAAAATCTTGATGACTCCTACTTCTTATTTAACAAGCCGTCCAAGGCAATTCATTTATCAAATGCTTCCTGATGTCACATTCAAGCTTTCTAATATGCTTGTCGTGGCCATAGTAGATTAGAACTGGGACAGGGAGAGCCAGAGTGTGATTTGTGGCCACAGCTTTTACCTGCAGCTGGACATTTCCCACTTACAACTGGTCACAGTGATCTTCAGGTGATTTCCTGTGGCTGTGTCAGAATGATCGTGTAAGTATCTCTCATTCAGTGCTGTTTCGCCATCCTATTATGATCTTCTTACTAAAAGGTGACCATCTCTGTAAAAGAACTAGATATGGCAGTCTATTTATTTATATTTTAGAGTTGGAAAGGGTACATGAATTCTGTAATAAATCAAGTGGTTGAATAGATGTTGGTGGTTGAATAGAAAAAATAATTTTCTCAACTACCAAATAACCCAAATGAATTTTCCTCTATACCAAGTTTTGCCCTAAAATGAAAGATATTCAAAGCACCATATCCTGTTTAAGAGACTGAGTATAATGCGTCCATTGGTGATGACAGCATTATGAAGAGGATGCATCACACTAGAGAAGTTTCGCCCTTGGTCCCTCCCCACTACCACATTTCAGTGAATTCTTAGCAGCTAACTTTGAGATTTTTCTATCAATACTAACAAAAAAAGTGCAGAGCCTGGGCTAATCCTGGCTTTAGTTACTTGGCTTTATGCTGTGAAGTGGTCGTTTTCCAGATAAGTCCCGGGCTGCTTTCTGGGCTTGAGGATCCGATGGACTGTTAAAATAAACCTCTGTCTAGAATGGTGCAGAGAGCTGAGCTTCATCACAACCACCCTTCAAGTCCTGGAGAAGTTTGGGTTTCTGAGTCTTGTTCACCGTCCGTTTCTCAGTAACCCAGTCCTCTAAGCATTTATAAATTGCCTGTGGTGTGCCTCTTATTGCAGTAGAGGCACTGGAGAACTTCAAAAGTGAAGAGGGTATAATGGGCCGGGGAGTTAGCTCAGTGGTTCCGGCGCCTGTCTTGGAAGCACAAGGACCCGGGTTCGATCCCCAGTAACCACATACCATACTGGGCATGCAGACTCACCCCAGTAGCAACAGTACCACAAACCACAGTGCCGGACATGGTGGCTCACGCCTGTAATCCCAGCCCTCGGGAGGCAGAGGCAGGAGGATTGCTGTGATGTGAGTTGGAGGCTGAGCTCAGAGCCAGCCTGAACCACAAAGTGAGACCCTGTCTCAAAAAACCTAAAAAAAAAAAAAAAAAAAAAAAAAAAAAAAAAAAAGTGAAGAGAGTGTAAATGTTCAGGAGAGTAAAGGTTTATATGAAGGACATCATTTGTCACTTGAGGCCATCATGTTAAGTGAAACAAATAAGATAAAAGCTTAAATTTCACATTGTTTCTCTTAAATGAGAAACCCAGAGTAAAAATAAAGATAAAAATAAAAGATAGAGGAAGTAGGAAGATAGATCTTTCTAAAGGGGAAGGGGATGAAGAGATGGAAGAAGAGAGGAGAGACAAGAAGGAAAAGGGATGAAAAAATAAGGAAAGGAGATGTGTATCAATTCCACACAAGGACTGTAGACATTACATGTGGCAAATATGCACACAAGGAAAAAAAAGAAGGGGAATAAGAGATGGATGGGGAGGAAGGGAGGGAAAGGAAAAAAAGGGAGTGAAGCAAGAAATTAAAATGTATTATGTGCATGTACCAACTCCCCACAGAGAATGTAAATATGTGCTATACACATGTACTAATAAAATAATAAAAAATGCAAGGTGTGATTGAAAAATATGGTGAATGCTTAAATAAAGGAAGCTTTTATTAAAGGAAAAGGCGCATTGCCATTAATCCTCATCAAAACAATCCTTTTTGGCTTCCAACACATTTATGCTATCATTGTTATTAGAGTATAAGTTCTCATAGTAGATATTATTGATCTTCTGGATTTCCGTAGGATATATTCTAATTTCACCCTTTTCATTCCTAATTGCTTGGATTTAAGGTTTTTTTTGTTGTTGTTGTTGTCGTTGTTGTTGTTTTTTTGCATAAGGTTGGTTAAGGGTCTGTCACTTTTATCTAACCTTTCAAAGAACCAACTCTTCAGTTCATTCATTCTTTGTATTGTATTCTTAGTCTCCGTTGCATCAATTTCTGCTCTGATCTTTGTAATTTCTTCTTTGTATGAACCTTGGGATTGATTTGCTCTTTTTTTTTCTAGAAGCTTGAGATTCAACATTAGGTTATTTACTTGAGCTTGTTCTATAATTTGATGTGAAAATTTATCGTATGAATTTGTGTTGTAGAACTGCTTTCATTGCAAACCATAGGTTTTAGTATGTTATACCAGCATTATCATTTAATTCTGTCTTCTATACCTAATATTCTGTCCTCGCATTAGCTCATTCTGCTGCACATATTTTTAGATTCTTGGGTATCCATGTGAATCTGTTTCATGGATTCAGTTTCTTTCTTATATTAGACATCTACAGTTCCCATTATTTTCCCAAGGTCTTCTATCTTTTATCTATATTTTCTCTAGATTCACTAGTCATGCTCTTCTTTATGGTCATCATCTCTGAAGTTGTCTGAGAAATTATTTCTGATTTGATTTTTTTTTAGCCTCTTTCATTTGCTTTGCTACTTCCCCTGTTAACACTCTCCTCTGGATTTGCCTTTGGTGAACCGGAAGTCTGGGGTTGCATCTTGCTTCAGTTTCTTCTCATTTTCTATTTTTTAAAGTTTAATTCCTGTGTTGATGCTTGTAGATCATTTATAGTAGGTATCTTTATTGCTAGTATAGAGAACCACTAGGAAATGACTGCTTCTCAGAGATGTCTTCCAAGTATAGCTGGCTTTTGGGTTGTCAGTCTGTTGTAAGAACCTACTTCTTCAATTTATTGGGGGTGAGAAAGTGCTACTTATTTTGCCTAGCCCCTGGTTACATGTGCTCAGCTATAATGTTGCTTTTTGTAACCTTCAGACAGCCTTAAAATTAGCATACAAAAAAAAAAACTGGGACAATTATATCACTTTGGCTAAAGTAGTACAATCAGTAATAACAGTAGCATCAGACACACCCTTAAACATGATAAACAGTGATAACTGTTTGCCAGCTTTTACAATATGAACAGTATTCATAGTTATAGAACCAAATCTAATGTAAACCAGAAAATTATGTATAGTAAATATCCCCTCAATATGGTGATTTTATCTTCAGGGGAAAAAACTTAAAAGGAGTTAGGAGAAAATATAAAAATAGAAGAAGAGAAAGGCTGGAAGACAAAGGAAGATTATGTGAATTGTGGGAATAGTGAAGAAAACAGGAGAGAAAGAGAAAGACAAGAACAACAAGAAAACAACAGTCAGAAATAATTTTCTCACTCATAAAACATGGACAGTCAAAAAGAGAAAAAAATTTAAAAATTATAATATTTTTGAAAAGCAAAGAAAAACAGAAAAAAAATGTGCATTTCAGGTTGTGTGTGCTGTCCCCAGTGGATGGAGGCTGTGGACAGAGTCCAGATCCGAGTGGACTGGTTCCAGCAAGCCAGCAGTAGAATCATTATGGCAGTGGACGGTCCTAGAAAACTTAGACCTTTAGTTCCACCGAAGTTCAAGCTGCTTCTGGTTACTGGCTGTGAAAATTGGAACGGAGCTTTTTAGCCCACAACACTCCAAATGTTTCCTGCCAGCTTGAACTCAGTTCCTTGACCACCTGGGACTTGAACTTGGTTATGCCCCACCCTGACCCTCAAAGTCTCTAGATCGAGCCAACCTGCAGATGCTCTGAGTTCTGAGCCTAACTCAGAATATTTCACCAACTGCTGCAGTCAGAAGCAACCACTGCTCCGTTCCCTGGTGCGTCTCTCCACAGAGGCCTCTGGGGTCGGTCGCCAGTAGTCACTGCCTCTGCAGGTCCAAGCCGCCCTTCCCAGGGCCATGAGCTGGGTTCAGGGAGAAAGCACTGCTTGTCCCCTCTGCGCTTTGTGGTCCTTCCCTTCCCCTTCCTTTGTGTAGTAAACTTTAAGTTCTAGTCTCCTGTGAGTTCACGGCACACGGCGAAATAATTAATTATTAGACAGAAATGAGACTTAGAGAAAACTGAGCTTCAGTCTTATCCATGCTACTCTGGGTGGCAAGCACTCCGGACCCCCGACTACCACACCTTTTATCATCTACATTCCAAAATACCCGGAAAGGCAGGGACACACCTACAATAGTCCTAGAGAAGTTATGTGGGTGAGGATTCCTTGGGGCAAGGCAGATGTCAGCAATAGACCTTGAGAAGGGGGAGATCCGGTGCAGTTCTGCCCTGAAGCATCACAGCATGTGGGACCATTTAGTCCCGTTGTAGGCTACCAGAGATGAAGACAAAAGTCAAGTCCAAAGTCCGTCTGCAGGAAGGCCTGGTCAATTTTGACCAAACAAGGTGGTTCCCAACACCGGTGGGCTCTAATTCTTGCTTCAGATCCTTGTGGATTCCAGGGACCCACTTTCTTCCTCCTTTTCCTCACATTGCTCCGTTCACTGTATTTTTTCATCACACCTTGAAAAGACATTCAGAGAAAAGAAGACTTGTAGAACTGCTTCAGGATGTGACAAGACTGATGGAAAAAGTGTGTTTGAACTGAGGACTGTCTTTTGAGGGATATTAATGACAATGTGTCTTTTACTGTAATACATTTTTAAAATTAACCACAATGTATTTTTGAAAATCATACTCATGTTTCCATGGGAACAACTGACACTAAGGAAGAAGTCGGGAGGAATTATCTATGGTCTCCATTCCTCCTCGCCCTACTAATTCATAACAAATCCTTTAAAAATTAAGTTGTGCAGTGACTCAGTTATAAAAAGTGTGTAAAATAGTATAATAGTCATTCATTTACGCACTACCTAAAGATTATAACTATTAAACACTTTGGCATTTATTTTACTTCTCTTTTTCTTTTTTAGAAAAATTAATCATGTGAGACAAAACTTAGAGCTGCTTTGTCCCTCATCAGTTTACCTCCCTGGAAAGTACTTCCTTCACAGGAAGTGCTACATTGTCATTTTATAAACTATAATTTTTAAAAACCTAAAAATGACTCCATACAGCAAGTATTTAGTCAGTTTATTACTTAATCGATAAAGCAATAATATGCAAAAACTATCTTACAAGCAGATGTAAATGCACACACACTCAGGAAAGCCAAAATTAATTTGCTAATAGATTCAAAACCAGTTAATATTATCTATGACAATTTTGTAAATATAACTGTTAGAGTCTTTTTTCTAGGAGATAGAAATCAATTGTATCTATCAAATAATGCTCGTAAATATTGCTATGGCTAAGAATGACATATTTGCATTGCTGTCATATTTTACCTAACTTGATGGTTACCTCAATATGTAAAACGGCCTGATCCTTAGAAGAATATTCTGAGGTACATACTCCTTTAAAATCCAGTGAATTCCCAGAGCTGCTGCAGCAAAGTTCCTCTTGCTACTGAAAGGATGCCTTCCACTTTTTTTGCTCATACTTAAGTCTTTGACAGCTTATCTTGAAGTGGTTGGTCAGTATTAACATGCACTTGATCTGTCTCCCCATGAGCTTAGAACCCAACCCATCTTAAAGGACCTACTGTTTCCCTCTGTCTGCTTCTCTGCCATCAGAAGCTGTTTGCCCAGAGAAAGCCCTAAAATTCCTTTGTTTAGCTTCAGTTCCTAGTAATGGTTGGTTCAGGCAAATCGACTGGTATATTATGATATCAGTCACCTAAGTTTTAGGTATGAAAAGGGAACTAAGCCACGTGGCCATAACCATGGCAGAAAGATGCCAGTGTGCAACGCAGTTACCTGCAATACCTAGAAATCCAACTTAATTCTTATGCTAGAGAATCATCCTTGGTTTTTTTTTTTTTTTTCCAGATGTCTAGACTGCTTCAAATAGATTTAATTTTTGGAGTTAAAAGATTTTTTTTTTTTGAAGACATGGTCTTGCTTTGTAGTTCAGGCTGTAGTTCAGACTCACATCACAGCAATCCTCCTGCCTCTGCCTCCCAAGAGTGCTGGGATTACAGGGATGAGCCACCACACCCAACACTGTGGTATGTAGTACTGATTGCTGCTGGGTGTGAGTCTCCATGCCCAGTATTGTATATGGTTACTGGGTTCGAACCCGGGCCCTTGCACTTGCAAGACAGGCGCCAGAACGACTGAGCTAAATCCCTGGGCCCAAAATTCTTATATTTTAGACAGCTGGCAAGTCATACCCAAATAACATAATTACCGTTGTGTTCCAGGTGCCATGCCATTAGCTGTACATGTGTGATCTTAGCCAGTCTTTAAAACAGCTTTATGAGGCAGATAGTATAAGGTGAATACAGAGCAATTGAATGGCTGGGCCAGAATGCCAATACTGAACAATCTAAATGTCATTTAGATTATAAAGGCAAATATATTGGATACCCTGCTGATCCAAAGCCATAGCAAAATGGTGATACACATATAAAAATGACAGGCAGAAATCTGGGCAACCTCTAAAAATTCTAAGCAACATTGATGGATTATGTCATTTACGTACCATTTGTAACTCTTTTTGAGTTGTATATATGTAGTTACTCCATGTTAGCCTCATTATGACAGTGGCTAGATTTTTCAAACTCAGTACTGGAAAATTAACTTTGGTGGATCTAACCAAATTTTAGATCTCTGAACTTGAACAGTAGAGTTTCAACTTTTCCAGAGCAACTCTAGGTCAGTTTCCCAGATATATTGGTTTGGTGTCTTAACTGTTTGGGTAGAGAAGAGTATAAAAAGACTTATAGACAGTGAAGAGGATCAGGGAGTCTGGATTTAAATCTTAGTTCATCTCTTAATGTGTGCCTGAATTGTTAGTTGCAAAGCAGTGTTGGGGTAATGAGTTGCTTGGCATGACCTAGTGAAATTAGAGAACAGTGTTATAGCTTACACGTGAGTTTTGTAAGAACAGTTGGCTTGATTTTTCTTGCCAAGCAGATCATTCCTGCCAGTATTTTATGTGCTTAAAGTATACATGGTAAATCTGAAATAAAATTGGAAATACTTATTAGAACCTAGAGTCCTCTTTCTCTTAAATCTCTACAATCAATGGTGTAGAAAATTCATTTAGCTATGAAGTGACACATGTAGAGGTTACACAAGGACAGGTCCCTGCTGTGCTTGTAAGAATGTCATACTGAAGGTCTGTGATTTTGTTTCCAAAGTCTGACATTAAGAGCTGTCAGTACTATGAAATCTTTGCACAGTGTCTTATGCTATTGAGTTTCTTAATATTTAGTTAATAGAAATATTTTCTTAGTATTTATTAAGTCCATTTAGCATGTATTCTAGTGAATGTCATGTAGCCAGTGATAATTGCAATTAGGTCAGACCAAATTTTAAAGTGATAAGAATTCTTACTTACTATGAACATGGTGTACTTACAGAGTTCATGACGTTCTTTGAAGAAATGAGTTAGATGCAAAGACTGTGATTAAGAAGGTAAATTGCAGGACAATTTAAAAGCTGCTCACTTGTGAATGAACGTTCATCAGTGTTCATTCATGAGAGGGTTCAAGAGCAGCTTACTTTTGGAAGTCTAGAAGCTCAGACAGAATCCTTCATTGCTGACTCTGTTTTTATTTTATTTTTTTACTTTTATCATGAATTAAGTTTATTGATACAGTGTAGATATGCAGAATGATCACATTCACTGTATGGAATTTGTACCTACTATATCTTGATTGATATTTTTCCCTATGTCCTTCTACCTGCCTTCCCCTTCTTCTTTACCAGAGCTTTGTTTCCATTTTCTTGTTTTTTTTTTTTACTTTTCTCTTTTTTCCTTTCCCTGTCCCTTCTCCCTTGTGCCTCTATGCATTTGAACATTTACTATTTCACAATATGCGTTACGCATTTTGGTCCTTATTTACACTTTCCATTTTTCACACTAAAGCAGTGTGATATTTACACATCTGTGCTCAATTTATTTCACTTAAGAGTATGGTCTCTAGGTGATCCATTTAGCTACAAATGTCTCGAGTTTATTCTTTATGGCTGTATAGTACTCCGTTGTATAAAGAATCCACGTCTTCCTTATCCATTCATCAATTAATGCACATTTGGATTGTTTCCAAGACTGATCTGTTACAAATTGTGCTGCCACAAACGTGGATGTGCACATACCACTGTGGTATAAGATATCAAGAAGGGGGATGGCTGGTCAAATGGAAATTCTAGTTTTAGTTTTTTGAGGATTCTCTACACTGATTTCCATCAGTCTATACTCTCACCAACAGTAGAGGACGTTTCTTTTTTCCCCATAGCCCACCAGTATTTGTTATTGGTTGATAATAGCCGTTCTTTTTGAAGTGAGAACTGGCTTTCCACATGCTGAGGACAAAAACTAGACACATGCCCTAAACTTAAATCATAATGGATCAAAGATCTAAATATTTAAAAAGAAATACTAAGTCTGCAGACATAGGTGTCAATACTTGAAGATATTGGTGTCGTTAAAGATTTTATGAAGAAAACCCAGATATCACAGGAAATATTATGAAGAATTAACAACTGGGATCTCTTCTTATTAAAAAAAAACTTTTAAATTTTATTTTACACAGCAAAAGAAATCACCAATAGAATAAAGAGACAACCAACAGACTGGGAAAACATCTTTGCCAGCTGTTTCTCAGACAAAAGTTTCGTGTCTAAAATACATAAAAAACTCAAAAAAATCAGGCTCCCAAATTGAAAGACTCATTCCATAAAAAAGTATCTGAGGTGAATACACACTCTCAGATGAAGAAGTACAATATATACATACATATATACATGAAAAAATGTTCAACATTACTGGTCGAAAGATGCAAGCTAAAATAACCCTTACTCTTTAAGGCAACAGAAGGAAAGGCAAAATGAGGTGACTCCAAACTGAAGAAGGTATAGCTGTCTTAGCATAAGTAACCTTTATGGAAATTATACTTAAAACTGTCATCGCCCACCACTTATTTGGTGCCCATGACATCTTTGAGAAATCTAAACCTTAACATTGTGGCACTCTTCTGCTTTAGCCAAATCTCATACATACCTGGGACTAAAATTAAGATGTTCCCATAGCTTGTTTGCATACACTATTATGTCACATATTTTCACTGCTTGGCAAAATCTAGGAAATGCATTCTCCTCGTTTCCAAGTTTTATGGAGCTCATAATCTCCATTGGGGCACAGGTCTTATTAAACAAGTTTCATTTCATTAAATAGTGAACATTCTTCTTGTCGGGTCATCTCTGTTTCCCAGGAGTGGATCTTCTTCTCATTCCATGTTTACAAGCTGCCTGCTGAATTTTAACCTGCAGAGGCTAAGAAGAGCCAGATTGTGAAACTCCCTGAGCAGTCGTGGGAGGGAATATGTTGTTCATGCGAAAGGTTGCATTCATGTTGTCAAATGGCATGGAATTTGAAGCAAAAATTCTTCTGTGGTACTGGTGTATCGCCAGGCTTTAATTTTCCCAGACCCTAGGTGTTTGATAGACTTCTGCATTCCTCTGAAAATATGGGATAAGTTTCCAGGGGCAGATGTATGAAGCGGTCATGATTTTCTATTTACAAACTCTATGTTCTTTTGATTTCTTCTTGGTTTGTCAGAGGAGGGCAGAACATGTTACCTAAAGGTGGAGATCTGTGCCAGAGTACAAGCCACATCTAATTTGAGAAGATTTTCTGAGAACATAAAACAATAGGCTATTACTGGAAAGTCCAAGGCCTTAATCTGCTTTCAGTTTTCAATTAACTGGTTTAAATGCTGAGAGCTTAATATGAGACTTGGACTTATGCTCACATTTTATTTATAAACAGTAGTATCTTAATTTTTCCTTGGATTTTTAACAAAATTCAGAAGTAGAATTACACATTTCAGTGGTCTTTGACATATACATAAATATTTTATCTTTATTCAAATCTTTATGGGCACATTATAAATATGTATAATCATCACACTCAACATTGTGAATCTGTAGCAGAATATGACACTTGATTCTCATTGTTCCCTTCCCCCACCCACCCTGCAATCCCAACCCCCCATATACATAAGCTTTGTTTCCTTTTTTTCTATCACATCTTTCCCCTTGTTATTTACCCCTCCACTCTATTTTCTTTTAAATATTTTCTAATTCACAGTATCAACTATATATACTAGAACTCAATGTAAACTTCTAATGCCTTTATATTTATTTTATGAGAATTAATCTTTTTAAGCCTTGTAATCACTCCACTTAGCCACAGAATAGTCTTTCGCAATTTCTGAGACCTGATATGTATCTGGTATGTATTCAGCAGAAAAATTTCTTTCTCAATTCTGCATACTATAAAGTTATTATGAACATGTGAATAATCATGGAAAATTTTATCTTAATTTTTATTCTCTAAGATGTGTATAATTTTTTATTATGTTTTGGTTAGTAGCTCCTAACTTGTCCTCTAAAAATAATCTTTAAAAATTATTAAATAAATCTTGATTTTCTTTTAGGATTCCGTATTCAGTGCATAGTTGATTCCTTGGAAGATGTAAAAGAAGCTGCTGGTCCCTAAGTCTGACATCCTATGTTATATGACTAAGAAAGAATAGTTGAAAACAGACCAAAGTTATAAAATGATGCCAAGTTTTTGTTCATATGATCTGAGAAAAAAAGAGCAGTTTGGTTATACAGGAGCATTATATAAAGTACTTTGAGGACATAAATG